>RJWH01003169.1:0-172360 GCA_004363575.1 Solenodon paradoxus | reverse complement strand
TCTGGAGAAAGAGTACCCCAGAAATGTGCACCTCGATTGCTATCCAGGCTGTTGCCTTCTCCGTGAAAGACACACGGTAACCTTTTTTCATCGCTGAGTAGATCTCCACTGTGTGTGACACACACATTTTCCTTATCCAGTCCTCTGCTGACAGGCGCTTAGACTGTTTCTGTATCTTGGGTGTTTTGAGTTGTGTTTTATGAACATAGGGGTGCAGATATCTTTTCTGACTGGAGTTTTTGTGTTGTTCTTCAAAACTGGTGGGATGGCTGGATCACAGATTCCAGTCCTTTGCAGAATATAAACCAAGGAGCTATGAAGGAAACAAACTCTCAGGACTCTGATGCAAGCCCATGGTCGGGGGCGGGATGGGGAGAGGAGACAGTGACAGAACTGAAGGGGAACCCCATGGTGGGTACGGGGTGATGGACACAGTGACTGCGCTGTGGTCCTATACTCCTGAAAAACTATCGTAGACAATGAAACAACAAAGAGAAGACAGTGTGCAGAGAGGCACAAACTGCAGAGGGAACACGTCTCTGGGTGTTCGGTCCAGGTTAGATGGTAAAAGCTGCCCAGAACAGGCTCACTCTTCTCTGCAGAGCAAGCGAAGACAAACTGAAGACTTCCTGACAACATGTTTTCAGAAAATTGGCTCGGTGTACTGGGAAAAGAGTTAAAAGGCCTTTGAGGATGTGTATGAAAACAAGACAGACAATTAAACAGGCCGAAAAGGTGCAGAGTGGGCTCTGGTGGCCAAGATCACAAGTGAAGCAAGGACGGAGCACCCTCAGCTCAGGAATGGCAGCAGGAAAGCTGCTCTGGAGCTGCCTTATGCGTTAATCTACCCAAAGGCTTCAGAGGGCCACCATTTATTTCATGCTTTTCTAGTTTTTAGTAGATTCCCTGAATTTTTCATAAAAAATATTGTTTTCTTTTGCAACTAATTTATGACTATCAGCTTTATTGAAGAATAATTTACGTGCCGCAATGTATGACCACTGCCTGTGTGCAGCTCAGTGATTTTTAGTGAATTTGCAAAGCTGTGTGCATGACCATGATACCGTTCTAGAACATTCCAGGCATCAGAGTCCCCTGCTAATTTGCAAGTCGGTGCCCACCTCCACTCTCCAACCCCAGCCTAACACGGCTCCTTCAGGATCCGGAGACTTGCCATTTTCCGGTGTTTCGTGTCACTGGAGACTCACTCTGCGGTACCGCACGTCCGGCTCCTTTGTCACGGCTTGAAGGTGTCTGAGCCATCAGGTTGCAACATGTGTCTCCTCCGTCACTGCCTGAAGCAACAGGTAAATGTGATGCACAAAGGCCAGATGTGAACTGTGTCTCATCGGATTCCTAGGACTGTCTCAGATGAAAGTCCTTTCCTTCAAAAACACTTGAAGTGAGGAACATGGCTGGGATGTCTGCACCCACCAATTACCTCCTGCTTTCCACGAGGTCCTCGCCAATGCAATACAGAAATAAAAATAAATGCTGGATGTAGCGTCCTTTATAAAAATGAGCTTTAAGCCTTTTTCAAATCATTTAAATGGAGTTTTTAAAAGCAAACACAATCTGATGGAAGCGTCATTGTTCTTGAAGGTCCTCTGAGCCCATGCTTCTCAGACCATGCTCAGAAACACCGCTTTGCCAGAAGCTGACATTTTTCCTGGAGGAAATCACTGTTTTGCCCCAGAGTTCAGATTTCTCCAGCAAAGGGTCCCAGATGCTCGGATGTGCAGAAGGACCTTGTGTCGCCTGAGATCCTCTACCCAGACCTTCTCGCTGGGTCTTCTCACAACATCTCTGCCTGTAGACGGTCTCACGACAGTGACAGCAGAGCAAACCGAGGCTTGGAGCCGCTGTACTGCCCCGTGAGGCCAGGCCTGGCTGTGCCCATGCGTATCTCTCTGGAAAGGCTGCCCTGGGCCAGTCCCCAGTGCGGAGCTGAAGACGCGCTCCCCAGGCCCACAGCAGAGCCCTGTCCACTGTCCCTGCTGCTCAGGCTCATGGGTCCTGTGATGCCCGTGCTCACGGGCATTGCTGGAGAAACTGAGCTCAGCCCAGATCCCTCACAGGCA
The DNA here is from genome assembly GCA_004363575.1 of Solenodon paradoxus. NCBI lineage: Eukaryota > Metazoa > Chordata > Mammalia > Eulipotyphla > Solenodontidae > Solenodon > Solenodon paradoxus. Next base: position 170,279 of record RJWH01003169.1, on the reverse strand, counting down.
CCTGTTAGCCCAGGGCCACATGCATGCCAGTTACCACAGAGTCACATGCACACTGTCCACGTGGAATGCACATTACCAAATGACAGCCGGCTTTTGTAAGTGCGTGTGCGGCCTCACGCACTGGGGCCGCTTGCAACTGCCTTTTACTGTTCCTGCACCGGCATCGCACGGCAGGGCCTGAGCACCTCAATCTCAGCCGTGTGCTGGGATGGGGGGCAGAAGGGGGGCAGATATTGGGTCCCCAAGACCTGGAGCTTCAGAATCTTCCCTGATAATCCAGCAAATTTGCTTCGCAGTGCAAGCATGCTTCTCTGTCTTACCCCCTGTCCCCTGGAGGGTGACATCCTGGGCTGCCTGTAGGGTTGTTTCAGGCTATCAAATGCGGGCGTGAGGTCCCCACCCTAAACAGAGGTGGAGCTTCCCCGGCTCACGTGTTTCTTACTTGTCTTCTTCCTCCGTGAGGAGCTGCGAACACGAAGCGAATCGTTATCTGTTTAACATTCACCTTTCAAATGGTTTCTCACGGTGGGCAGGTCGGAAAGTGGCTGTTTTCCAGGCCATTTGAGAATTCCTCAGCTTTTAGATTCTGAAAAATGACCCTGGCTGTGTGGCCCGAGCAGGTGGGTGCCCTGAAGGCGCAGCCAGTGGGGAGCCCAGGAAGGAGAGCAAGGAGATGCCGGGCCAGACCCTGCTGGCCAGGCTCCTGTCGGCCCTGTTTCTGCAGCGTTTGATGACTCCTGCTATTGAGAAACGTGAATGAATCTCTCCAATTCGCTTCCATATGTCCTTACAGACTATTCGATAGCTTTTTACTGAAAAGCAAAAATGCTCTGTGTCCAAGTCCTCTTACTGAAAACCGCATTCACCCCCGGGGTTCATGCCTCTGCTGGCACCTCCTGGACGGACACGGAGGGTGACTTCAGGGGGTGCCCGTGTCCAATGAGCCCAGACAGGACGAGCCAGTAGGACACACAGCTAAGGAGGAATCTCTTTCGTTTGTCCACTCACGTGAATGCCTGCTGATGCTTCAGTCCTGGCACGTGCGCGGTGGTCCCACTGTCGTGGCCTGTTCCAGACTCAGAGTTCAGGCAACCACACCACTGGTGGACTTTTCTGAGCAAAAGTCACTGCCCAGGGTGGTCCCTACAGATGGTTAGCACCTCTTTGCTCTCCTCTCTTGAGGGCCCAGGACACACCCTGCCTGGTGACTCTCAGCCTGTCCACGCTGTGCGTCCTGGTCAACATGGGGATTTTGGGGTAGACACAGAAATGGGGACGGACATGGGAATGAGGGGACACAGGGGTTGGTGGACACATAACTGGAGACAGGTGGACACCAGAGTGTGGCATGGTCTGAGGCTGTTCCCCTTCCCTCAGCCCTGAGGCAGCTGTGCTGAGACCCAGCCGACAGGTGCCCGGGAGAGAGGTGCCCAGGACAGAGGTGGTGGGAGCAGAACTGGGCGGGTTCCTGTGGTCTGAGCCACCAGGGAGGCTGACCACAACGGGGCCGCATGAGGACGATGGGGCCGTGTCCCCAATGACATGCACTCACCCATGTCCCTAGAAATCAAAACCATCTCCTCACCTGTATAATCAGGACAAGTCATCTTGCTGTCACATCGAATGATCTGTTCTGTCCCCTCCCCTGTGGTGACTGCTTCTGAGCATCTTGGGTCTCAACCCACCTGACGCTCACGTCATCGATGATGGACTATTCCTGGGGGCAGCGCAGGTGCACCCACTTTCTGCCGTGCCCCCCAGTCCAGGGTCTTCGTTTTGCTCTTCAAACACACAGTGCAACACACATTTGGTCGCGTCCCTGCAGCTGCAAAGGACACTCAGGGCCTGTGCATCGGGACACGCTCCCATGCATGGGACCTTGTGGGCTGCAGTCTCCTCCCTTGTGTCGGGGCCTCTGGCTTCACCACGCGGCTATTCCATCTGTCACATGGGATGGGGTCCAGGGACTTAAACTTGCCTCTGCAGGATTACCTGTCCACCCAGGAAGGAGGGAACATGTCCCACTAGACACCTGATAGTTATGTCAAGATGCTGCCATGTCGTCCGAGGAAAATTCGTTTGCAGCCCTAGCAGCGAGGTGGGTGGCAGAGGGCCAGTGGGGTCCTCTAAGGACCCCGAGACCCTGAGACTCACAGAAGCTGTGTGGGTGCCAGGGTGGAGAATGACCACGTCTGCTGCGGCCACGGCCCTCCCTCTGCTCTCACCGAGGTGTCCGGCCATGCCCCGCAGCCCTCACTGTGACCATCCCAGGTTAGCGCCACTGCCCCAGCCCTGGCCTTCAGGAGAGCACTGCGTCCTCTACTTCTCGGCTTCCATTAGCTGCAAACCCTTCTTGCCCTTTTTAATTTTTAATTACCATTGTCTGTTCACCTTTGTTTTACCCATGACACCTTCAATTTAACCAGTATCAGAGAGGTGGATGTGAGCAGTTTTCTTTCAGCTTAAGTGACTGCAGCTGGTTGAGTTGTTAATTAACAACGATATGCAGGGAGGTCTGCACAGCTGGGCCGGCCATCTGAACACGCCACGCGGCAGGCCTGTCTGGTGCCGGCACTGGAACGGTTATGATGATGGGTATGTGGTCCACAGATAAATGGGCTAATGAAAGGACCTCATGTAATCAAGCACAATTAATTAAATTAACTTATAATATTAACCCTTCTCTCCATGCACATGTGTAATTTATATTAATTGATTCACTGCATCCAAGCGGACCAATCAGGTGGGCACAGGCAGCCTCCGAAAGGGGGCGGTGTCATTAGCAGGACTGCTGTGCAAACTGTAATTGATGGCCCAGTGTGTTTTAGGGATGCAGCGAAAGGGCTGCTAATTGTCATAAGAAGTTGAAATTGATTGTGTCTGCATCATTACATAAATTTAAATTGATGTTTTTCTCTAAAATTAATGTCCATTCTGATGGGTGAGACAATGCCTTATTTATTGGATTCATTAATGCGGTCTAAGGAAAAAACAGTGTTGAAGTTAGGTAGCTAAGTGGGGCTCATCAGGGTGAACTCATGCATCCGCCTAGAATCCAGCCCCCCCCCACGGGTCTGCCCTTGAAAAATGCTCCAAAGGCTCCTCATGAGCTGTCCAGGCCGAGCAATTAATTAAAGCTCCTTTAAGGACAATTAGCAGGGGCACCCGTAGGAGGGGGTGGTGGGGGAAGGGGGCATCTTTTGGAAACCTGATCATTTTCCAGCTGGGGCTCAGACCTTAAACATCATCACAATTTACATCCACCTCCTCTATGAGTGGCGGAAACGCTCTCAAACTTGCTTGAATTGCAATTTATACTTTACAGCCAATCGACAGCAACCATGAATTCTAAAATCACAAATGCTTTATTAGAGCGAAGGCTTTAAGCCGTGGTTTCATTTGTCATAGATGCTCTTCTGTGGTGCTGTCTATTCTGAAGAGTCTCTAGATCATGCAGTTTGGGTTCACGTTTTTAAAACCCCGTATAGAGTTTGGCGGACCTTCCAAACCCGGCATTCAGTATTTTAAAGTGTGCTTGCTGAGGTCATTTACATTGATAACATCATCTCCAATTATGGTTATCCCTAAAACCATGAAAAAACTCAGAAGGAAGGGAGTGTAAGAGGCCTACTGGAAAGTCAGTTTAATTCATGTATAACTCCCTTTTTTTCTTGCCAAGGAAAGTTTAGCATCTGCTTCTCATAAACGGATATAAATAGAAAATGTGTAATGCATCCTTTTACCAAATGGTTCTTTTTTATTGATGGAATAAAGCAATTTGACTCTCGGGTCTTTATACAGTGTATCCAGGCTCTTGGAAACGGGCCGTCTCTGCTTACATGGGAAGCATTTTGAACTCCGCACGACAGGGAGAAGATGCGTGCTCTCTGTGCCATCTCCAGTCTGAGCAGCATTATTTACAGAAGGCAGCTTGTCTCCAACCCTTGAGTCCTATTCCACATCCCTCTATGTGGTGGCACTAGGGAGCTACGGTGGTGACAGCGGAGCCACCATCTCCATTGTCAGATTTTAAGGACAGCAGTTCAGAAGGAAGACGGGTTGCTCTGGGATAGCGGTGATGGGCACTGTCACATCGTAAATGGGGGAGACAAAGTTCTTATTACTTGTTTAAATTATGCTGAGTGCCTCTGCTTTTTGGACCCAAGATTTATATGTGCCTTGTCTGTGCTATACCCACAAAAACTCTGAGTGTGTCCATGTCAGCTTGTGCACACTCAGCAACCACCAGCTTGGTATCTGACTCTGGTTTTCTCCTCAAAATGAAAATGAGGATGCGTTCATGGCTTATTCCATGGGAAATATGGCCAATAAAATCTCCCCATCTTTTGAAAAAGTGATGTCTTTAAGTCACCAGCAGAAGAAGAGGGTTAGTCTCCGAATGCCAGGGTATTTGTCCATTGTTCGTGGCAAGGAAGCCGCCTGGTTTCCCTGTGTCCTCGCAGTTGGGGGTCCCTGTCACCGAGGGCCTCACGTCAGGGAAATGAGCGCAGAGACAGGCAGCTTTCTGCTGTGTGAAATTTTACGGCGGAATCCTTTAAACATCTTTATTGTTCTGTCGGTGCTTGTGTGCTGTTTCAAAGCAGGGGGAGCAGTAACTGCAGATCTGCTCCCCAACGAGCTGGGGCAGAATGCAAAGCAAGAGCTTGGGAAACACGGCTTAACTTGAAATATTTTGCTGTCATTGATAGAGACTTAAAACAATATCCTTTTCATTTAGCAATTTGATGAACAACTCTGTGATGTTCGCAGGGAAAGTGCACATTGAACACAAAACATAATTTCAAAAAACAGCTCACTGCAGAATGACAACCAGGATGATGATTCTGCTAATCAGGTTGCAGGTTTGTGGCTCTTCGGAGACAGAGGCCGCCCTCTGGGGAGCTGAAGGGAGGGAAGGGACTGGCTAATTCTTTTTCTGTTTTTCCCTCTTCTCATGTTGATACTTCTGTGATTTTTAGGATGATCTTTAGTCTGCTGGCATCGGGACATGACACCGTCCCTCGCGGCGGGGCTAGGAACCCTGCAGAGGCCAGGGCCAGTAGAATGTGGGCTCTCCACATGGGAAGCCCCTTGCTGACCCCGGCCCACGGCGGCCATCCAGTCACAGCCCGGGGATGGCAGCAGGCATCACTGCAGGAGAGGAACCAGCTGTGCCAAGACGTAAAGAAAGGATGAGCTTTCAGATCCAGCAGGGAGAGCGATCATAAAATTCCAGAGAGTGGGGATATCTTCAATCTGCTGTCTGAATGCTGACTTATGACAGCCCAGTGACCAGGGGGAAGGACGATGGCCCCCGGCCCTTTCTGTGACCTGGAGTATTGTGGACACCCTGCCTGCATCTGCTCCCGCCTTTCTCGCTCCCACCATCCAGTCTCAGCGGCTGTAAACAGTGTTCACCTCCCAGCTCACTCCGTAACCTGAATGCTGTAACGGGGACGCTTTCTATGCCTCCTGGCATGTCCCTGTGGAGACTATTCCATATTCACATAAAAACTTCCCAGAGAAAGAGAGCATCTCTTTGGAGGCAGCACCACTTCTGGTGCTCATTTGGGGGAAACACTTTCTGAATAATAAAATGTATAGATGATCAAAATAACGATTCAGGCCAATTTTATTGTGGGCATAGGGGCTGCTATAAAATGATAAAAATTATCCTTTCATCTTAGACTCCTGGTCATTCTAAGATGGACATTTCCATGTTGCTGTATTTAATATGGTCTTTGCTCAGAGAGGAACAGTCTTTTTGCTTGATCGTCCTTGCTGCTCCGAGGACGAAGTCTCATTTCAGATATCAGCCCTTTAAACCCGCACCGCTTCATTTTGATGGAGCTTCGGGCTAAAGACAGCAGGAAAGAAACCAGATCTCGTGTGACCGCCACAGCCCTTATTCACGTGGGCATCTTGGAAGGGAGCAGAGTTCCATACGAGGCTGCCTGCCCTGCATACTCATGGTCATGTCTTCCTCTGAAAACATAAAAAAACATAAAAAAACGGACTGATCATGTCCTCAGCCAGGCAGGGACTGCTTTGAAATGGCCCATTCTTCCTCATGAACTGAAACTCTGGGAGCAGCTACATTTTCGCCCACTCAGACCAGCTAAAGCAGGCCTGCCTGGCCTCCGCGAGGTATGGGTGGACGCAGGCCAGCCCTGCTGGAAAGAGCCCTGTGGGGTCCAAAGGCATGATTACTCCTCTCCAGCTGTTGTCACGTCGGCTTTTCCTGCAACAGTGACACCTCCGTGAGCACCATGAACGGCCCCTATTGTGTCTAAAGCATATCTGGAAAATCAAGAGCAAAGAAAGGTTTGCATTCAATTGAAAATTGTGTATAAACACCTAAATATGCCCTAGATGAGGACATGGGGACCTGCTGTTCTTACACGTATCCCATGTATTTTATTCTACATTAAACATTAGATAGTCTTTGAGAAACCCATCTCTTTGTGATGGAAACAGTAGGTGCAGAAATAGGATGTAAGAATAAAAAGAAGATCAGCATAAAAATTCCGTATTTGAGAATACCCTGAAGTTGACCTTGGATGCCTGTGGTGACAGGGATCAGAGAGGACACCCCCGCATCTGGAGGGACACATCTCCAGTCCCTGAGCTTGCGGGCCAGGTCTGTGCCGCACACGCTGAGAATCTTGACCGTTTTCTTACCAGCTTGTCTCGGGGGGGCAACAAACCAGCTTGTTTCCCAGTGATGAAGAAGATACATGAGCAAAGTTGAACTTGGGGGGAGGATTAATTTCAATGTGTTGATAATAATGCGATGATTGATTAGTGCTGCTTACATGAAGGAGGGAGCATGTTTAAATCACTCTCTCTTTCCTCCTCCATGTTAAAACTGCAATATTTATAACCCCAGAGTCTCAATATAATTTTAAGTGTTTCCCATTTCTCTACAAAATGATTTTCTCAATATTTAGTCACAAAAGAAGCCAATGAATTCGCAGGTGCCCAATGGGTCTCTTGTCGCATATCTGGGAGATGACAGAGCGGGGGCAACTGAGGGTCTCTGCAGGGGTCCTGCCCCTGTCTGTCCACAGAGCAGACCAGGCTGGGGAGCGGGCAGCATAAGGACAATTTTTAAAAGATTTGATGTAAAAAATGTTGAGAACTTGACGAAACCAGAAACGTCCTATGCTATTATAAAGTCAAGCAAAAAAGAAAACCAACAATAAAGACATTTAACTTGGTCATGACCTTTTTATGTTTCCTGCAAAAATCATCATAATTTGGGGGGAACAATGATATAGCATCTCCTTTGACACATGACAGTCAAAATGCTGTCATTTTCTACCCTGATGCATTCTGCATTTTACTTCATCTTTCTCTACTGAATATCAACGCATTGACACGTCGGTGGAGCTGGGGTGCGAGCAGGCTCACCAGAGAGGATATGCCCTGCACCCTGCTGCACTCCCTGCACCCGCTACACCTTCTGCACCCACTGCACCCCCGCTGCACCCCACTGCACCCAGTGCACCCCTGATGCACCCACTGTACCCCCTGCACCTGCTGCACCCCCGCTGAACTCCCTGCACCCACTGTACCCCAGCTGCACCCCTGATGCACCCCTGTACCTTGCTGCACCCTGCTGCACCCCCACAGGGGTAGGCTCACAGCTCCCACAGACACAGCATAAGCGTGACCAGAGCTTTATTCCTGTCTCTGATGGGGACGGTGGACGCTCCCAGCCCTTAGGACTGCCACCGCCACCTGCTGTTTGCCCATATCCCACATCATTCAGCTGCCCTCACTCATCCTGCATGGCTGAGAGGAAATCTCTGCCCTGGATGACAACTTCCCCTAAACATGTGCACCGTGTCTGTGTTTTCAGGGTCATGTGCAAACTCTAAAGCTCAGTGTACTGTCTGTGAATCTGCTCGTCACGGAGCTTCCATCTCTGCGGGCAGGGGTCACTGCCCCAGTGTGACACAGGGACTGAGTGACAACGGAGTTCAGAATATCTGCACCAACACCGACAAGATCTTTGGACTTTGTCATCCTCATTTCAAGACGCTGACATCTAAGTCAGATGTAAGGTCCAAAAACAGCTCCTGTGGGTCAACATGTCTGCATGAGCCTTTGGGGGAAAATGCATCATCATGGGGTTTTCTCCCCAGCTCCTCCCTATTTAGATACAGCACAAGAAAGAAAACCCCCTAACCACCACTCAGTGAGGGTAATACCCAATGAGGCTTCTACGTATTTCGAGTAGCATGGCTAGCGAGTGAAGAAAGGCATTCGTCCCAAGTCTAAAAATTGGTTTTCTGTATAAATTGGCCCCAAAGGGAAACATTCCAGATGGGTCTCTTTTTCCTCAACATGACCTATCAAAACCATATTTGTTCCCTGTCAGGTCTCTTTAGCGGGTGAGCTGAGTAAAGGGAACAGGTGCCCAGGTGTATCGATCAGTGATCATGGCAAAAGGCACTTATTAGATGTTGAGGGTCCCGGGAAGGCATGAGAAATGTGCACAGGACAGGTTATTGATGACACCAGTAATGCAACCCAGCCCGTGCCCACCGTGGAGGTGCCATGAGCAGGCTGGGAGGTGTGTTATGCCGACATGAAGAAGTATAGTGTGCCGCCCCACACCTGGCAGAGTTATTGAAGTTCATTGAAGGAAGGTGAACTGTTTCAATATGTTAAACACTCGAGGCTGTTAAGGGAGAGTGTCTGTCAGAGCGCTGGGGTGGGGAGCCTGCCACTCTTCTCTCCTGCTCTCCGTTTGGAGATCTGATGAGCCTCCTCCCGCATCCCGGTGGCACTGCGGGCTTGGCAGAGCTGGGAAACCGACTATGTGAATGCAGGGCCTCGGATTCCTGACCAACATCCCAGTCAATGAGAATGGAGCATGGGGCCGACCCACGGGCATGTCCATAGGCCCTTGTCGTGGCTGGGAGACCTCCCCGCCCCTGTGCCATTCCCTGACCCCCCTCGAGCACCGCGGAGCCTGGATGGGCCATGGACCATGAAGACCTGGAGTCACATGGTGCCATCATAACACAGCTAAGTTGGGAGCCACACAAGTTAATCAAAACAAGCTACCTTTGCCTGGAATGCAGAGATCTTGCAACGAAGGCAGATGGTTCTCAGTATAGATTTTGCTTCAGGGTTAAACTTTCTCCCCCAGCTTAGAGGGGGCTGTGATTCGATGTTTTTCATTTGACGACCACAGCAGGATGCTCAGGGCTGCTTCCCAACCTCCAACAGCCTCCTATCTGGACCAGCCTTGCCGGTGCCCTCTGCCTCAGTACTGCTCCTGCCTGGACACACAGAGTCCACGGAATGGGGTTGAGGGCTCCCTGCTACAGGCAGGGAGGGGACCATCAGGGCCCTGCACTGGAGAGCAGGCAGCCTCCCTGAACCACCACAGGGCTGGCCAGGATGAAAGGCTTCTTTGGAGAGCTGATTAGTTTTCATTCATTTACAAAGCAAGCCATTTCCAAACTGCCTGCCTATGTGCCAGCAAGAGCCTAGTGTTGGGAAGGCTCTCCCTTCCAAGCTGGCTGTGGGAGCCTGACCACCAGCTCCCCTTCGGCCTGTGTCTGTGAGCCAGAGCCTTGTGTTTGGACAAAGCAGACCAAAGCGTGGTCGAGTTCCAGACTGTCCTCAGGCTGACGTGTCCTTTCCTCGATAAAGGGTCTAAAATGTGGAAGAAAGCTTGCAAACATGATACCACTTCCAGCATGCTGGTGCCCCGTTGAAAGGGGAGACCCCACATTCCCTCTGGGAGTGCTCAGGTCAAGCTGGGTGAGGTGTCTCTTTCGTGCTGGTCTCACCCTAGAACAAACTAGCTAACGCACTCTCTGTGCTCACAGATGTAACACATGTCCCTGCTCAGTGACCCCAGAGCAGCACCTCCACTCGGGTATGCTCATCATGGCCTCTCTCACCCATTGTGGACCCTGCCAGGTCCAGCCGGGTCCCACCGAGCGCCTGTCTAATCACGGTGAAGGCAGGGTGTGTCCTTCCCAGGAGGTTAGCGGTCAGGCCCAGGCAGGGTGGGGGCCCCGTGGCCTCATAGCCAGGGACACACAGCCCAGCGCCCTGCAAAGAACAGACACTGGGGTGAATCCTTTGTCTCCATTGCAAAACCAAGGCCAAGGCATGATTTGGTTTAATGGAAATAATTGCTCAAGTGCACGGCAGTGGATGCAGTGTGTGCAGCGACACAGAGCCAGAGTCACTGTATCTAGCAAGTCAATGATTGCTAGCCTGTGCACAGCATTTATGTAGGACCGGATTCGAGGAACTCAGAAACCAGCCTAGTGAAGGGTATATGTCTTACTTTTATTAAGGGAGAGGGAAAAGAGGGAGATTATAGGGGAAAATAGGGGAGTTTCAATGCAAGTGAAAGATCAAAGCAGGCAATCAGCTTACGGATCGAAGTATGATCAGCATCACGGGTCCTCGGGATCCGGACAGGAGCGACATGCGAGGAGGAGATTGTTTCAATTCTCTCTCTTTGTCTGCCGCAATTGGAATTTTTAAAGGTCCCTTCCAGATTGACTGTGGCCATTAGCCAAGCCAGAGGGATATTTGCCAGGTCCTTTGCACGAGATATCTCTGTCTCCAGAGTTTTGGCACATCTTCAAGGATATGTTATTCTCCGGGTTTATCGAGAACACCTAGTGCTCAGGGTCATGGTGCAGATGTGTTTGGCCTGAACTCAGGGAGCTGGCCAAGCTCCCAGAATTTGGGTCAATTAGCGGCTAAATGTCCTCGCACGCCCTCGGTAAAACAGTTAAAGTTATTTTCCATACAGTCACATGGAATGTTCCTGCAATAAGAGTAATAACAAATGAAAGAATAAGCAGAAGGTGTTTTCCATACATACATGCACACACACACATACGCCGAATGGAACCAAATCCTCCTGTGAGCCAATGCGAGGGGAGAAGGGGGACCGGGCTTGCTCCCTGACAACAGGGCTGCTCCTCCTGCATGGTGGGGATGTCATAGCCAGGTGTGCTGTTCATCAGCACCGGTATAGGACGGCTGCTGGACATGGCTCTGGGTGTGGGGCTGGCATGTTGCCCAGGCCTCCCTTAGCAGCTCTAACTCAGCCATCTCCATCAGGGCCTCGTGCCAGCCTCCAGGCCATGGCTGGGTGCCACATGCTCGCCTGTGTCCCCACACCAACAGTGCCTCTCCAGGTGTGTCCACGTCTGGACATGAGCGTCCTGACTGCCTGCACCTTGGTGATTCAGGGAGCTGTGAGGTAGGGCGGGCTGTGGAGCCTGAGAGAACGTAACAGTGGCCACCTTCCCAGGTGAGCAGATGTTCTGGGGCTATGCCGAGGCCACCGCCCTCTGCCGTCTCCGGAGCAAACACTGCCCGGTGTTCACCCCTCAGACGTTCGCTCCGTCCATGGCTTCCCCTGATGTGTCTACTGTTTTGTCCTGGACATATCGTGATATTGTCACTTAAATCCGTGTTCACAGTTAAAGGATTTTATGAATCGTCTGTAATAAAACTCTTAGAAGCACCGACTTATTTAGCAGCCGGCTTAGGAGAGAGGCTGGTATATCCGCTCTCTCCCTTTCCTGTCACGTGGTCACCATGCAGCCTGGACCTTGGGCCTGGCTCCTGCCTGCCGAGTCTCCACTCCTCAAGCGGGAGGCTCGATGCTTCTCAGCATCTTGAAGGAGTTTCAGCAGACAGCAGTGATGCATTTTCAAACCACTAAACTGGCTGCTTACATTTTTCTAGAGTGGAAAGGAGTGGCAGCGTCGCTGTAAGCTTTTGTAAATGTTGCAGTTGAGACACGAAGCTCGGAGCCCTCAGCGCTGTGTGGGATCTCGCCGTATGCCCCATGGGGCCGCTGCGGCCTCGCACATGGCACCTTCACGCCGGTGGCGCAGCTTCCACAGCTCCCTGCGGTGGGAGCACTGAACGCCGGGGAAGGCAGCCCTCACAGTCAACTCCCTGCAAATGCTCCTGTGACCTTCAGCAACAGAGAGGTCACACCCTGTGGTAGCTAATGGGTCCCCACATTGGGGGAACGCAGTCCCCTCCACTCCTGGACCTGGGTTCACATCAGGGGCCGGAAGAACAGCCAATGGGAACAGCCATGTAAAATAAATAAAAATGCTTCTCCTCTTGCTGCCTGTCTGTCTATGCATGGTCTGTAGCCTCTAACCTGTGTTGCCATCTGTGTTCTCTAATCCGCGTCACCATCTGTGGTCTCTAACCTATGTCACTGTCTGGTCTCTAACCTGTGTCACTGTCTGTGGTCTCTAATCAGTGCCACTCTCTGTGGTCTCTAATCTGTGTCATTGTCTCTGGACATCACCAATCCTGCCCACCAGGCGCTGTACTCGGTCCAGTCTGTGTTAACCTCGTCACTGAGGATCAAAGAGGTTGATGTAGAATTCTGCCCCTTGCAGACTTCACAAATTCTCAAGATAAGTATTTTCTTTCTACTTTAAAAGACTGCATTAGCCTCTGCTTCCTCTGGGGAGAGCTGTTCCTTCATTGTGAGGGATTCACGCACGACAGTTCAATTGTGCATGTCTTGTGTCTGAGGTCATACAGAGAGGAGCCGGCGGCATCTCCAGACACCCAGCGAATGACTCCCATTCTGAAGGAGACATATCCATCCCAGCAGGGCACACAGCTTCTTTACGCAGAAAGGTCTTCCCTCCTGACCCATCCAGGAGCTGCTAGGCCCAGGTGTCATCATGCATGGTCCCGGGCCCCCTTTAGAGCCTGTGTGCCCAGTCCATATCGTGGGGAAGGGATGTGGCCCAGCACGGTGAGCACCGAGTCTCTGCCCTCTGTCGCACACAGCCCTCTCCCATGCACAGAGACAGGCCATGGGCCAGGCTGGACCAGGTCTTAGTGTCCTCTCAGTCATGGCGCTGGCACAGCAGCCACTGTGAACCTCCCTGGGGCAGCAACTGCCTGGGCAGGGAGATAAGACACAGATCGGCTGGCAGCGAAAGCAGGGAGAAGGTTGTGGACAGGGCAGGGCCGTCTGTGCCGTCTGCTACTGTGTCACCATTTCCACGGCTGGATGCTTTACAGGACAGTGAATTTGCATTTCCGTCTATGTGCGTCTCGCACCTGACCCAGCGCCAGACCCAGGCTCTTCCCCCGATGCGCACCCTCCTTTCCCGGGCCCCGCTCCACCTTTGGGAGCCACGTCTGCCTTCCTGTGAGCTTCTTGAAATTTGTTCGCAATTTTCTTTTTTTCATTCCACATATGAGGGACACTGTCCTGTATTTCCATTTCTGACTTATTTTGCTAAGCACGATCCCCTCCGGGTCCACCCAGGGGGCTGCAAGGACACAGATGTTTCTTTTGTAACCACCTCAGAGGATCCCACGGGGCGTCTGGTGCTCAGCATCTCTCCGTCATCGCCAACGGGCCTCTAGGCTGTGTCCACATCTGGGCTCTTGTGAGCTGTGCTGTGAACATCGGGGTGCAGGAATTTTTTCTGATTAGAAATCTTGAGTCCTCTGGGTGTGTGTCCAGAGGGGCTTTGCGGGTTGAATGGTGACTCCATCTTTATTTGTCTGAGGAATCTCGATGGAGTGAAGGAGGGCTTTTCTGCAGCCTCTCCAACAGCTGTTTCCACTGAGCGTCCACGTGGTTTTTCCCTGCATTCCTCTGATGGCGAGCATGCAGGTGTTTGTGGGCTGTTGTGTCTGCCCCAGAAAGGCTCTGCCCTCTCCGGCAGTGCTTGGCTCTCTGCTGTCGAGGGCGTGAGTTCTGAGGACTGCAGAGAGAGGGTCTTGTCTCCAGGCACTGTGCCAACACCCACCTGTCCAGGGCACCAGTCTTCACGCTGAACCTCTCACCACGTGGGAACTCGCAGGTCATTTGCTCCCAGCTACTGAACTTGACTTGATTTCCATTGCATAGAAGTCAATTCGCCAGGGACACTCAATATCACAAGTGGTTTTCCTATCCTTCAAAGTGAGATGGGAAGGGAGGCCTCACTGTTACACCAGGGGACAGTGGTCTGTGACTCCAAAGCCTGAATCTTCACAGCAAAATTCAGTGCCTTTATGATTCGCATAAAATAATTTACATCTCCCCAACGTATAGTTCCTTTTTTTAATTATCAAGATGTGGGGCTCAACCTTTCCTAATTTTGTGGCAGGTACCCTGCAGGGAAGCTAAGCTTCTAAACCACAGCCCGCCTGCAGCCCATGTGGCGTGGGGCGCTGTGGACACATCTCTCAGGCTCCCCAGGAACAGCTCTGATCCCAGCAGAAGAGCATCATGTGTAGGTCACTTTCTCCATTCCTGATTCCTACTTCTGTTCAGTTAAGTTTTGCCCTTGACCTAAAGCAGGAGGGAAGCAATAAAACGGTTCTTGGAACCATTTTCTCTTGGAACGTCAGAGATTTCCACACCCAGGCCTGCCCTCAGCCTTGCCCGGGCACTGGCCCTGATGAGCTACCGTCAGCTCCTCAAGCTGACCCTCTCTGCAGGGCCCGTGACTCGGTCCCACAAGCCCGGCTGCAGCCTTCTGACCCAGCGGGGCTTTCACAGGGCGGGCGGAGAGACCTCCTGCCTCGAAAGCTCGCAAATCCATCAGCTGTGGGGACAGGCACCCAGCCTGCCCGCCACACCTGCAACTTGAGCTGCTGGGGCACCGTGGCCCTCATGCATTTAGAGACATGCCAGCCCCTCATGCATCCAAAGCCACCCGATGTGTGCATTTTTGCATCAAAACTGCCTGTGTGACCGTGAAGGGATCCAATCATCAATTAGGGGCTGTACTCGGACGATAGCAGGGTTGTATCAAAGTGCATCCGTTCACCTGGTCAGATGCTGATGCCCACGTGGCAGGCCCCTGTTCCCCTGCACAGGTCTGTTGTCGCGGGAGGTCCCGCTTCCTCAGGTCATCGGTCGCTCCATCCCACACTCAGAGGCGCCTCCTGTGTCCTCCCGCGGGTCTGGGGGAGGATGTGGCATGTCCCCATCACCAGATCTGCATGCAGTACGCTAACACCAAAGGGGCGTGGCGGAGGTAGAGGAAAGCCACAGTTCAGGATCTCGCAAAGGGCATTTTCTTTGTCCACCCACCTCGCATCGCATTGACCTGGTCTGACGTCTCCCCCGTCTTCACAAATGAATTAGGCAGGGGGGTGGGGACATGAGGTGGCCTTCTTGGTGGCAGGTTTTATTCCTTGAGAGAAACCGACTGTCGCCACATCTGTCTAGGCACTGAGCTGGACAGAAGACAAGGGGGAGGTCTGTGCCTGTCTCGTCCTCGCGTCCTGACCCCGAAACCTGTGCTCATCCCACAGACGTGGGGTCCTGGGGGGCTAAGTCCAGGCCAGTCCGCCAGTTCCCCGGTCTGTCCTCCAGGACTAGCATCCAACAGCACAGCTGTGCAAAAAGACATGTCGTTTGAGAGCAGGGGACGTGGAACAGTGTTCTCCTTCACCATCGGCCTAATGCTGTGTCCTCCCTGATGGTTTACATGGAACCGTGTGCTGCCTCGCTCTCGGGCTTGCGTCTGCTTTTAATGCTGAGTGAGCAAATGACACATTTGCTGGACACTGGTTTTTAAAATAGTGCAACATGTGATTCAATGATGATTCCTTAAATTGACGAAATAACCACCATCTCAATAAAACAAACATACAGTCTCCTGTTTCTGAGGAAGATGCCTGAGAGTCTCCTCTCAGCTCTGCCTCTTTTTTCCTTTTTTTGGAGGAGATTGCTTATTTTTAAATTTGGGCTTTTTAAAAAAATATTGATCTCTATTAAATCTTTTGTTCACAAAGCTACATTCATTTTTAATGTTGGTATTGTGTCTCACTCTCTATTTCCCACCATGACCTCCACAGAGTCCCAGGGTCCTTCACCCCCATTTCTCCCCCTTTCCTTCCCTCCTTCCCCTCGCACCCCCTTATAGTCATCATCTGTGTCCTGTGAATTTTTGCTGCAGTTCATCTGTTTATTTATTTCTTTATACTCCACACGAGTGAAACCATCCTGTACTTTGCCTTTTCTTTCTAATTTATTTTATTTAACACGATCGTTTCCATTCCATGCAGATTGCTGTAAAAGGCACAATTTCATTGCTTTTAAATTTAGTTGCTGCATAGAATTCCACTGCGTGTCCAGACTGTAGCATCTCCTTTCATCATCCATTGATGGGCATTTAGGTTGTTTCCTTGTCTTAGCTCTTGTGAGCTGTGCTGCTGTGAACACTGGGGTCCACATAATTTTGCTGATTAGAGATCTTGTGTCCTCTGGGTCTATACCCACAAGTGGGATTGCGGATTGAATGGTAGATCCATCTTTATTTGTTTGAGGAATCTCACACTGTTTTCCAGAGTGGTTACACCAATTTACATCCCCAGGCACAGTGTAGGAGGGTCTTTTTTCTCCACGCCCTCCCACACCTGATATTTCCAGTTTTTGTTTTTACAAAGGTCATTCTCACCTCTGTGAGGTGGGATCTAACTGAAGTTTTCATTTGTATTTCTCTGATGATGATTGATGTAGAGCATTTTTTCAGGTGTCCCTAGGCAACAGTGTGTCTTCTTTAGAGCGGTGTCTATTCAGTCCTTTGGCCCATGTTTTGAGAGGGCCGCTTGCTTTGTCACTGTGGAGGTGTGTGAGCTCTGTCTGTTTTGGAGATGAAGGTGTGACCTGATGTGTGCTGAGTCAATGTGTCTCCAGTTCCATTTGTTTTTAAGCTTCTTTCACTGTACAGAAATGCTTCTGTTAGATGCTGTCCCAGTTGCTTACTTTACTTTCCCTCTGTTGCCACAGCTGCTCCTTCCCCGAAGATCTCTTTGAGGTTCCCTGTCGGGACCCCGGGGCTTGGATCTTTGATGGACTACACCAGAGACACAGACTTAATGTCTGAGCCCCCAGGGCACCCAGAATGTATTTGCTTGTCAGGTTTTTATCTTGATGTTCATCCTCAAGCACATGGTCACAGGGTGACTTGGCCCCACGCTGCACACTCTGGGTGGCCTCGCGTTGGGCCCCGAGGCCACTCCAGAGCCCTGGGGACGCCCACACGGTACACCGAAACCCGGGGAACATTGTCCGTGTGAGTTTCTTAGAGGTCAGCATGGTGCCCGCATCCCCCATGCGGGGGCTGGGGTGCTCACTATAACTTACACGTCTGCATGGAGCCAGTGAGCTGAGGTTCGGTAATTGGATGATTAGTTTCATGTTTTCAGAACACTGGCTAAGAAGGAGTTGGTAAAATATGTGATTTTGTCCTCACTGGGAGAAGCTGCTTTCCTGCATCTATGACCCAAGCTATGTTGACAGTGTAAATGCTCTTGGGGCCATTATTAAAGCAAGTCATTTGAGTGCATCTTTGTCTACTGTGGTCTGTGGTTCAAGTGACTGGATTCTGTACAGCCCCCAAATGTATAACCTTGACTTCATTCTCTAGGTACAGGCTGGTGCTGACCCAGGGGCACAGTACTGGGAGCAGGTGGGCACTGCCCCTTATCTCCTGTCTGCTGGGCTGCACTGTGTGCCTGCCCCAACACTCCGCTGCCCCCAGAGACCCGGTGAGCAGACAGCAGGGCCATGGCCAGAGCGCCCGGTGAGGGGGCAGCTGAGACAGCAACTCGCCCCTTGCACTGGAAGACATGCCAGTACAACTCAAGCGAAATGCGTGCCTGGTGTTCTTGGTGTCGGGGGGCTGACTCAACTGCCATCACCAATGTGGGCATGGGGCATTGGCAGATAGGTTTGTCAGAGCCTGTCCACAACAGCCCCACATTCCAGCCAAGTCTGCTTTCTGCCAACAGCTGTCGGTGAGGCCTGGTTTGTGTGCCAACCTGAAAAGGGCTCCTGAATATCTGTACTCTGTCCGGTGCTCATCACAGCTCACATGTGGTGCTCAGCCTGGGGCTGCACATCTGTCTAGGCACTGAGCTCAGCTTCCCCTGCCTGTCTGCAGCCCGCCAGCCTCCTGTGTCCTGGCATGTCCCGGCCTGACCCCACGCCTTGGTGCCTGCAGAAAAGCCAGGCTTTGCCAAGCTGTGGGAGACGGTGGCTTGTAAGGAAGCGGATTTAATGCCCAGCGATGGCCATGAACCTCCCAGGAAGCTCATTCTTTCTCTCTTGCCCGGTGGAGGGCCCTCTCTGCTTGCAATAAAGAACACTCCCAAGTAGGTCATTTTCTGAGGCCGATAGTGCCTGGTACTTAGCTTTAAAGCCAATCTTAATGAGGGCGAAGAATTCCATCAAAGTGGGCCCAGCCAGGTTCTGATGTAGTGCTTCTAATTAGAAGTTAAGTTGCTTTTAATGTCAGTTCTAAAGAACCCAGGAGGGAGGATTAGCTTCTAGCCATGGACATAAAATGTGAGGTGACACAGGAACAGTCTTGCCTTAATTCCGGTCCATGAGGGGTGGTCAGAGTGGCACTGAGGTCCTGTCGGGCATGTCACTGGATGTCGTGCCCAGCTCTGCCCGGCAGCCTCCTGTGTGACACACGGCACAGACCCTTTCTTGTGCTCGTGTCTCCGTGGGCAGTTCTTTCCCAATGGGTGGCAATGTGCAGTGGAGCTTGTGACTTTCATCCAGAGTGAGAGGGACAACAAGGACTGAAGGACTCTGCAGCCAATGCCTGTATCTGCAGTGTGCTTCACCACACTCTGGAGCAGGCTGATTACCTCTTTCATCTTAGAGTGGAGATTGTGGAATGTAATTGTAAACAAAGCAGCCGGGGAGGCTGGTGTCAGAGCAGGCGAGAGTTAATTTCTTTTAATTTGTCAGATGTCTGTGAACAGGAGCAGGGATGGTGGGAAGAGCAAGGATTTGCCTAATGGCAGAATATCCGGTCTGGACGAGGACAGGCGTCAATTCTCAGTCCCTCATCAGGTAGAAAGGGCGGCTGCGTGTGAGTCAACGAACCCGGCGGCCCCTAGGTGGAGCTATGGGGTCGGGAAAGGGGCCCTGGGCACTGCCACGGGGTTGTGATGGTATGTGGCATTTTGCAGGTTCTGTGTCAGCAAATGCAGAGTGCTTGACTTTTTCCAGAAAGCTAGTATAAAGCATGACCATTCACCATTGTTTGGCAAAAGCACGAGTCTGCGCTTATAGCCCGGCACTCCAGCAGCCTGCACTGAACCAGGTCAAAGAGAGCCTGCCGGGGGCGGACTGATCCAGGTCGGGGCACTGTCCCCACCAGGACTGCACACTGCGGGGGGGCAGGCCCTGGCGCTTGGAGGCTGCAGGGCTACAGGCCTACTGCCCAGGGCAGTCTCCCTTCATGACTGGGCCCCACTGGGCCCTGCAACCACTCGGAACCACGGAGGGCAGCTGTTCAGGCAGACACAGTGGGTGGTGATATGTACACAAGAGTGCCAGCCAGGGAACCTCATCCAACAGCGCCCCCCTGGCCCTCTTACAAATGGGTTTCCTGGGGACAGTGGGGATGTGGACGGAGGATGCACAGTACAGAATTGCCCCGGGGGTGGCACCATCCATTACAGCCGAGGAGATGAGGGGCCAGGCAGGCGGGACAGTCTCCCAGGTCGGGGCGCCCAGAACAGGACCGTGTGGCTGCAGTCACGTGAGAGCCCATGCTGGCCAAGGAGCCCCAGACCCTGGACACATTCTGCGGGCCCGGGGCCTGAGACCTGCTGCAGCAGGGTTAGGCCACTGGCTGGGAGGGGACGGAGGCCCAGTCACCCATCCCAGTCTGACGAACCCACAGTGTCAGCTCCATCAGTGTGCGCAGACCCCACCTCGCGGAGAGGGCCGCACTTTCGTTTGGACGGTGTGTTAGGTTTGAGACCAGCAGGCAGGCAGTCTCAATGGTCACTGAAAATGCAGCCCGACCTGAACCTCACTGACTCAAATGGAAATGATGCCCTGCCATTTTCCCACCCGTCACCTCATTTCATTTTGAATTAATCTTTTGAATATGTCTGGCTAATTGAATGAGAGAAGCACCCAGCAAAGCGACCATCCTCACTTTGGTGCTTTCATCTTCCAAATATAAAATTCACATATTTTCTCAACAATTCATTAGCTGGGGACCCCCTCTAGTGATTGGAAGTCTAGCAAGAAAATCAATTCCTAAAGGAGAAGTTCCTGCTGAAACTTCTCCCACATGGCTCATGGGATTGAAGGAACGCTGCCTCACATAGGGGCCCTTGTCGAGGAATTAGCCCGGTGAATATTCATCAGGCCGCTCCAGAAGCAACCAATCATCATGAGATCCTCTGGTATTCATTATAATAAAATTAATCTTGATTAATTCATTCATCATTAATCTTGCATCCAAATGCAATCCCGTAGAAATTGTGTTGTTACTTAGCAATTAATTTGCACGCAGCGTCTGAACCTCCTCACTGGCCTGACCCTGGGCACAGCGCTCCTGTCAGCAGTGAAGGCAGCCTGGAGTGCCTTTTGCTGGAAAGGGCTCTGGGGAGAGAAAGCAGAGCTCAAGGCCAAGAGCACCAAGCCTGGTGCTACCCTCTAGAAGGTGCCAGGTGGGAGGACATGCATGGACACTGAAGATCCAAATCAAGCTAGGTCTGTGAGCTTGTGAAGGGATTCTGAGCACCTCGCATGGGCTGCGGTCTCCATGGGTGTTCCAAGGAAGGGGTGTGGAGAAGCTGGAGGTACGCAGGAGCCCCTCCTGGAGGAGGTCCAGACAGAGCAGGCTCTGCTGCCAGGGTCACCGGGTGACGTCCAAGAGCCTCCTTCCCTGGCGCCTGGGACTTGCACAAGCGTTCTTACTTCTCTCCACGTGGGGCCCCTGCAGAGTCCCTGGCCCTTCGCCGTGTGCAGTGGCCAAAAGCAGAAGCAGCACTAGACAGGAGAGCCATCCCTGCCCGGCCGCCTGGCAGGAGGCTGGTTTGTGACAATGTCTGCTCTTCTGCAGAAATGCTAGGTTTTCATGCACCAGACGCCTCCAGGGAACAAAGGCCAAGGGGCATTGTGGTGAATCCTCTGACATGGGTGTGATGGGTGCACCCGGCTGGGCCTGCGCACGCAGCTCCTCTTCCAAAAACAGAAAGCACACCTGTTATCAAGCCAGACTTGACCCTCCACACTAAGGACGCCCACCAGGGCTTCCCATCTGTGCGGGAAGCACGTGTCCACTCACCCGGCCCAGACACCCCAGCCCATTGTGAGAGGAACTGGAACTTCCCAGAGCATGGACAAGAACCCAGGCTGCTGTCCAGGTGCATGCCTGCAGGCAGCATCCAGCATCAAGGGTGAGGCCACATCCTTTCTCTTCCATGTCCCGGAAGTGAGGAACAGGAGGGCATTAGCTGCTGAAACTAGGCCCCTGGGGAGGTCAGGGTCTCCGTGTCCAGGCAGCCCCACACAATGGAAGCTGGGAGAAGGTCAGCAAAGACCCATGGTCGGCAGGCCAATGTGCCCTTCAGCAGGAGGCTCTATTTTCGGAGGCACATGGACAGCTGTTCTAGGTCCGGCAGCACTGACTTCAGGTCCAGATTCTCGTGGTGCCCCTGGAGGACTCTTGGAGTTCCCGAAGTTCGAAGCACGTCAGCTCCCATCCTGGGCGGATCCATGAGGCCTGATCAGGGAGCAGCTGACCTGTCAGTGATGTGGGCATGCACCCAGGGCCCTTCTGTCTCCATGGCCGGGGACTCATGGCTGCTTGCGGCCTCTAAGTGTGGCACGCCAGCCCACCCTGTTGCCACCCCGCCACCTCCCACCCCACGTGCCCAGC
Organism: Solenodon paradoxus; assembly: GCA_004363575.1. Taxonomy (NCBI): domain Eukaryota; kingdom Metazoa; phylum Chordata; class Mammalia; order Eulipotyphla; family Solenodontidae; genus Solenodon; species Solenodon paradoxus. The sequence continues at coordinate 148,587 of RJWH01003169.1, read as the reverse complement.
CAGAGCATTTGCTGGCTTATGCACAGGTGTGAGTCCAGGCCTGCGTCCCCAGGGGCTGGGAGAGGCCACCTGAGGGGAAGGCAGCGGGTTCTGTGGACTAGAGCAGAAAAAAGAAAGAGGAAAGCACGATTCATTGCTGGGCACAAATAACAATGGTGGAAAAAACTTTCTCTTATGTTCAAAAGAAGACTAGAAGAGAAGGTAATTTAGGATGGCTAGTACATGACGCTCTTTGTTTCTCTGTCTCACAAATAAAGTAGCTATCTTAAATTAAAATAAAAATGTTGTTCCATGCCCAGAGACCAATTCTAATGACACAATTAGAAGAAGGATGTAAACAGATGGAAGAAAGAGGTTTTCAAACACAGGACATTAAATTGAGTGTCTGGAGGGGCAGAAAGAGTGATGGCTCCACAAATGACCCTTTCTCACCACGTGGAGATCGGGTTAGAGACCATGGTTTCGTCTTCTCGTGGAGAAGAGTCAATACGCACAGAACTTGTCAACTGTTCTGTTCTTAGGACAACATTCAGTTCCTGATCCACACATAATGATTACTGGCAAATTTTCTGTACATGGTCTCATGCACTTCTCGCAGTCAACCTCAAATCTGTGTGGCCGTTTCCATGCAGGTCTTCTAAATGTCACCGACTGTCTTTTGGAATAACTGGTGTGGCAGGTGAATCTCAGTCTGGGGGAGTAGTCCCTCCCACGTCCCAGCTCCCGATGTGCAGCACCGGCCTCCTTCCCGTGGGCTCCAGGGCCATCATGCAGCGGTGTGTGACGCCATCCTGCCCTGCGGCCCGCGGCTGGGTGGTTGGCACCTGGCGGGCATCTGGTGTTGCTGGTGGCAGTGTTTGGAGCAGGAGTGTGCATGCCCAGCTTTTCCCACAGACACGCGTGTTCTCCCAGGGGGCTGACTGGAATTCCTGGGTCTCAGGATGGACATGGGGTGCCCGCCCTCAGAAAGTGCCAACTCGCTCCTCAAGGCTGTTGCACTTGCTGCTGTCCCACCAGCCACGTGTGGGGTCTTTTTCTCACCCAACCATGGGCCGTCCTCCGACCATGGCCGTTCTGGGGTCTTACCTGTCTGGTGGCACACCGATCACCTCACACCACGCTGCACGCACACAGGCGATGTGAGGACAGTTGAGTGCAGGGCTTGCAGAGATGCTCTGGGGAGAATGCTGCTTGGAAGCACAGGACAGCAGGAACAGCAAACTACAGAGTATCTTCAGTCTCAGGGCCCTGAGGACAGCCGACAGGCCGATGCGACACTGACCAGAGCCCCAGGCCAACCAGGCTGCAGGAGCTGCGGGGCTGTTTGCATCTCTGAGCCCTGCCTCTGCCTGCCTGCCCGGCTCCTGCCATGTCTTCTGGAGAATGCTCATGGGACACATTCAGGTTTGCAAAGGGGTGCCTCACTGGAGTTCAGAAAAACCTGATTTCATCTCAACGCTGCCTGAGGGGCGTCCTCGGATCAGCCCTTCAGGTGGCCTGTCTTTTCTGTCAGCCACTTCTGGGGAGGAAGCAGCCCCCAGTGGAAGCCAGAGTACAGCAGGCAGACACCTGGGAGCTGCAGACTGTGCCAGTGGAAACAACAGCATAGCCCCTCCCAGGGCACCTGTTGGGACACGTGGCTCTCAGGAACCGGGCTACTGACACAGGAGCCCTCAAGGAGCGTCCCATGCACAAGACCCTGAGGGCTGTCACCTGCGTGGCTGAAAGAAGGTGGGGCACTGGTTCAAACCAACAGGTGGGCCGACAGAGGCGATGGAGACCGGAGACAACGTGCCTGAGAGGCCCTGTGCTCATGGGCGCCAAGCCGCAGGTGTGGTGGGAGTCACTTCCCCCTTTGGATGGAAGCAGGCAATCCACATCCCACAGCTCTGCACGTGGGATCCAGTCTACGTCATGCTCACGCAACACACAGCGAGCTGTGGTGTCCCGATTGGGGCCCGTGGGTGTCTACTTCTCAGATCGCTCACAGAGATGGCCGTAGAAGAAATGCCGCAGTGCCCCGAAATGGACTGAAATGGAACACACGTGTGTCTCCTTCCTCCGATGCCCACAAGACCCCTGGGTGTGACTGCGCATCTGCGTTATGCCATGGGCCTAAGCGGGAGAAGGTCAGTGTCTTTAGGTATTGGATCAGTCCTGCTTCTCAAGGTCAGGGGGCACTGAGAGGAAATCAGTGTCTGCTGCATTTTTCTCGTTGGCACGCAGTTCTGATGGGCTGGATGTCCACTGGTTTCTTGTGTGAAAAGACTTGATGACGTTAGTGGAGCGGCATTTTCAGACAGCGTCCTTACAGACAGAAGCGCTGCCAGGGTCTCTCCCAGGACGCTCGGACCTGTCCCTGGGACCTAGCAGTCCCCACGCTGACCCCGTGCCCAGGATTGCCCAGGCACGGGGCACACACCACCTTGTCACTCGAGAGGTGACCTTCGTGGTCTCTGCCACAGGTTCTGGCCCCTTCACATGGGCAGTCTCACCATACACCCGGGTCCAGCTGGCCCCCTACCCGACAGTCAGGCCACGCCCACACCGTGCAGTGCCTGCACGGTCCACGGTCCCTACCATCCACCACAATCCCGGGCTCCCCGTGGCCATCACCGCAGCCGACCCCCGTCCCCCAGTCACGCACAACCCCTGGGGCTGGGAAGGGTGCTGGGATACTCCTCCGATGGCTGACACATTGCTGACTGGGAGCAGGTGTGCAGTCCCTTCTCTGGGAGTGGCCCCGAGCCAGACACTTACCAGGACGGGTGGCTCATCCCAGATCCAGTGGACTGTGGAAGGGAGGATTTTAGGAAACTGGGGGGAAGGAGCTTGCAGAGGGGGGCGCACCCCAGGGGAGACCCACCCCTGCATCGGCCTCCTCCACACAGCAGCCCGTGGGGGACGGGTGCAGGGCCCTAGCACTGAGGACGCTCCGCCGACCTCTGGGACGATGCCATCATCAGACTGAGAATGTACCTCTCTCTGGAGCTGCGCCCGAGTCAGCCTGCGCCGGTGGCTCCGAGCCAGCGGGCACCCTACCTCCACACCGCAGGCCTGCGAGAGGCGGAGCCCAGCGGCAGGGGATCCAGAGGTCCGTGGTGGCCGTGCTGACCTGCAGCCCCGCTCCTCATGCCCCGTTGCAGACGCGCGCGGTTGCTTCTCCTTTCAGCGGAGAAGCTCCAGCGGCGCATGGGGCGCAGCTTCCCAGGGAGGAACTCGTGTGTGGGCGCGAAGACGCTGTGCGTGGCCCTTGACGTGCCGCAGGGAGAGACGGCCACCAGCCGGGCGGGGCAGTGGGGCGGTGGAGCTGTGCGGCGGCCACGCACACACACACAGGCATGTGAACAGTGTGTGCACAGGAACGGTCCAATTGCCGCTGCTCGTGCACAGGCATGCGCAACGCCACGCCGTCCAGACTGCGCGACCACCACACACATGCAGACGTGCAGACGTGCAGATGTGCACGTGACAGGTCTGCATGGCAAAGCGAATTTGCACATGTGATGCAGGCCCGCTTCGCACGCAGGCTGTGCACGCCTCGTGGCCAAGCCCGGCGCATGCGAGTGCCCCCTCCCTCCCCGCTATTCCCTGCAAGGAAGGATGGGTACCGCAAGAGCTCCCCGCCGCGCCGCCAGCCTGACACCCATCCCACCACGTGCCTTCCGGATGCGGAGCAGCGGCGCTGGTGCAGCGCTGCTGCGAACAGGCTCTGGGACAGTTCTCGGCGGCGTCTCACTGCCTGGTGCAGTGGCATCGGTCAGGCAGCGCGAGAGAGGCTGCTGAAGCTAGAGCTGATGTACTTATCACGTCACTTACTTCATGCTCCCTCATTTTGATTTAATAATTTTGGTCCTGTGGACAAGGCCCCTGCACGCTTCCATTGTGGGAAATGTCAGATCAGCAGAAGTTAATTTCGCTTGTGCTGCGTGGACGCTCCGACCCTGTGACAGCACTGCCTGCGGAGCATCAGCTGTCAGGTGCGCAGTGACACGGCATTGTCACGCGCAGTCCTCTCCAGCTGTCACGCCACGGCGGAGCGACACAGAACGTGTGCCGGTGGGGAAGCGGCCGAGGTGACGGCCGGGTGCGCTGCCCCCTGCGGTCCCACGCCTCTGATGGCGATGTGCCCAACGACGGGATAATGGCATGTCATCCTGCCAGCCGAGCTGGTTAGGGACAGCTTATTTATTGATTGACCTTCCTGGGAAATTGTCCATCTTTTTTATACTCCAGTCAAGGCGTCATTACTTATGCATCATATACTGATGCGTTGCCAGGTGGCAGGCGCCTCTGCGGCCAGTCAGTGGACGGGGGTGTGGGGGAGGAAAGAATCTCTGGCTGGTGACCCGTCACGCAGACCAGCACCGGGTCAAGCAGGTGGCGTTCCTGCAGTTGCCTGGTGGTGCAGGATCCCACGTGGGTGTCAGCAGCCATGGAAACCTTGCCCAGACTTCCTCTCAGGCTGCAAGACACGTGAGTGTGCACGCATGTTACAATGTGGTGCTGCCATCTCTTGCGATGACACTGAGGCCAAGGGAACCTCAGTGGACTGTTACCTCTGAGTCAAACACGCCTGCTTCTTGGGGAAAAGTGCCCAGAGCCTGAGATCCCTGGTCAGAGTTTGGAGGTTTCCAGGGGCACAGCCCCCTCGGTGGGCACGCAGAGACTCTGAAACGCAGGTTCCATCTGCCAGAGCAGCTCTGCTTTCCCAAGCACCGAGGAGGGACAGGTTTCCCACAGCCCAGCCCACAGCAGGCCTCCCCTTGCCTCCTTCCCCAGAGCACTGGCGGTAGGTGCCAGTCCACGAGCTCCCTGACAGGCCACCGCCTAGGCCGTCATCCCCCGAAGCCTGGCTCTTGCTGCGGCAATCCCCATGGGTTTGGACAAAACATGGGGACATGCGCGCTCCGTCTTGTGTAAGAAGGGAAGCTTCACAGCCCACCTCCATGCTTCTCGTGTTGATCCCATCTATCTCAGCCACCGCCAGCTCCCAATCTTGTCCGTCTCCAAAATTTTGCCTTTTCCAGGTCATGTCGTAGGGGTCGTATAGTTGGTGGTTTTTCCTCTGGGGTCCCCCTTGCTTAGCCTTAGGACACAAGGCTCCTGTGAGGTCGGAATGGGTCCCAGTCACCTACAACGTGACTGCTTCCACAGTTGAGCGATTATGGGTAAAATTTCTCTGAACGCTCATGTTAAGAGTTTCGTGGACACGCACTTTGCCTCACAGTGATGGCTCCATGGAGAGTGTAGGTGGGAAGATTTCACATGGCCTGCACCATAGTCCGCCATGAGAATTCCTCTTGTCAGACCCCAGCCAGCACCTGGGGACGTCCCTGGGTCTTGTGCATGAAAGATTATGTTGACTCCAAATAAAAAGTTTTTCTGCCTCAGATGTGATCCAGATGCTGACCATTTCTTTCCCTTTAATTGTTTCATGTCTAAAATGCCCAGTGCAATGTTGGAGCCAAATGAGAGAGGGCGTTCTCATCTCATTCCTTATCTCATGAGGAAACTTTCAGTATCATGCTACTAAGCATGAGGTCTGCTAAAAGGTTTTCAACGATGTCCTTTATCAAATCTGGGAAGTCTCCTGTTACCTCTGTCCGCTGAGAAAGTCTACCAGGCTTGGGTGCCGGATTCTGTCAAGGGCCGCGGGAGAAGAATGTGTTTTTCATTGGTAGTTTTTCCATTGTTATGAAAATATTAAATCCACCTTGTATTCAGGGATAATCACCACTTGATCCTTATATGTTATCCTATGTTTTCAGATCAGACTTCACCAAACTTTGTTTAAAATGTTTGTATGCTCATGAAGGCAATTGGTCATTTTCTTGGATTCCTTTTCTTATTCGGTATTTGGCTTCAGAGAGTCAGTTATGGGTTACTCTCTGTGCTCGGGTTTTTCTGGAAGATTTTGTTTACTTTGTTTTCCTTAAATATTTCCCCAGAATTTTTGGCAAATTTGGCAACAGTGAAGCCATCTGAGCCTGAAGGTTTCTTTGCAGGAAAGTTGTCTTATAAAGAGTAATAAATTTAGTTGTGTTAACAGTCCTAGAGGTAAGAGCTGGCAGGGTTCCTGCTTCCCCCTGTGTGAGCTTTGGTAACATCTGACTTCACGAACCCTCAACCCAGGTCACCACTCAGGTTTACATTAGCAGAAAGTCGCTCAGGATCTTAGAATCCTGAACTGTCTGGATGGTTTAGTGATGTCTGCGCCTCCTGGATATTTGGAGAATTGCCTGCCTGGCTCTGTCCATGATCATTCTGCCTGGAGTTTATCAGTCTTACTGATCTCAGAAAAACAGGTGCTGGGTTTCACTAATTTTTCTCTTATTTCTGTGTTCTCTTCCATTGGTGTCTGTGCCCATCTTCATGATTTCTTGTATTTTGCGTAATTTGCATTACATTTTCTCTTCTTCTACTTCTTTGCTAAGGTAGATACTAAGGTCAATGAGTTGAGAACATTATTTCCTTCTAACCTGGATATATAATCTGCATGTCTCACAGAAAACACTGAGCTCACTGCTTCTTGCAGTTCTAACTTCCTTGTGCTTTCTTCGACCCAGGGGCTCTTGAGAAATGTGTTGTATCATTTTCAAATAGTTGGTGAATCTGCCAGCTTCTTTATAATATGGATTTTTAGTTTGATTCCATTGTAACCAGAGAGACTGAACTCAAAACTATCTATTGGGCAAGATAGGTTGGCGTTAGCATGGCCAGTCAATTACTTGAGGTATGAATGAGTGAGGTCTTGAATGTAGTAGAGTCACTTCCAAGAGAAGGCGGCATTTCTCTCTTTCTCCTTCTTCATTCCTTATTCTTCCTTTCTTTTCTTTCTCTCTCTTCCTTCCTTTTACTTATCCTGTCTTCCCTTCTATCCTCCTGCCTCCCTCCTTTCCTTTCTTCCTTCCACTTTTCTGCCTTTCCTCCGCCTCTCCTTGCCAAATGACGGTGAGTAGACAGGCAGAACGAGAAAGGCCGTAGAAACATTTATTTGTAGGGAGTTGTTCATCTCTTTTGTTCCAGCCGTGGGACACGAATTCTGTTGCTCAGAATAAATGTGAACTGCACTTGACCTGGAGGCGACTGACCTAATTTCTGCCCTCCTGCAGAAGACAGATTTCAATGGGAGAAAGGATGGAGTTATTTTGAGCAAGTCAATTAGAAATCAATGGGACGAGAAGAGATGTGGAGCAATGCCTTTAGTAAAAGTTTGTTGGGAGTTTGAGGAGAAACAGAAGTCTTTGCTATTAAGAAGGTGTATAAGAGTTATGGAATCCTGCTCAATACAGCCACATATTCTAAATTCTGTGATTTGGGTCTGTTTTCCAAAATCTAGTTTCTATCGAAGCAACGTGACATACTCTGAGCTTCTGGATAAGGTGTCTGTTTTAAAAAGTAGAGTCATACAATGTCTCCGCTATGCAGCGCACTCTCAGAAACTCTGTTTCAGTTGATTCTTCTAATTGTGTTCTATGGACAAAGAAACCATTTTCAAATAATGTGTACAGTAGCACCAGCAACCGAAGCACATTCAATATTCCAATCCAAAAGATGGCTACGATGAGATCCTCTCCATGGGCTCAGGCACAGTGCGGATCGGTGACTCCTCCCTCCCCACGCAGACAGCACTGAATGAGACACAAATCTTGACTTGCTTCCAGGCACCAGGCAGGAAGGGAATGAACACACAGAAGGGGTCAAGAGCCAAGACTGCAAGCATGAATCAAACAGCTGGGAGTTGTGGCAAGGTGTCATCAAGCCATTTCCCCACTGTCTCATGCAGTCCTCTGCCCCAGACTCAGAGTACACAGCGGGGCTTCTTGACACACACGCCCTTCAAGTTAGGAGGGACACGGGATGCCTGGCAGAGCCATGCAGAAGACTCAGGAGACGGAAACCACACTGAGCTATGGAGCTGACAGAATTCAGTCTCTGGTGCCCTGCTGACATGGAGGAAACTGCCTTCCTGAATTTGGTCCCACACTCCTCACCTGTGGCAGGAAGGACCCAGTGAACACCAAAGTGTAAACACACCCACTGGGTCAGGGGAGATCAAAAGACACTTGTCGAAGGAACAGCAGCAAAAGCGAGCCACCCTCTTGCTTGGCTCAAGCCAAAGTGACACGAGACGGGACCGCGGTTGCCATGGAAGCGTAAAACCCCGGTGACATAACAATGCTAGGCGGGGCACAGTGAGCCACCCTCACTTAAGGAGCTGGGGCTCTGGGTAGGACTTCTTGATTCAATGCCTGATGTGAGGGCGGGGCAGAACATGGAACCCGCTGTGTTTGGCCAGTTGCGAATATTGGGACCAGTTGTGTCGCCCTAATTACGTGGAATTAGGATCAGCTGTCTATGCCCATTTAGGCAGGATAGGTTTGAGCTGTGTCTCCCCAATTAGCCCAGATGAGGATCAGCTGCGTCACCCTAATTACCTGGGATTGGAATCAGCTGTATATCCCCAATGAGGCAGGAGAGGTTTCAGCTGTGTCTACCCAATTAGCCCGGATGAGGATCAGCTGTGTCTGGCCAATCAGCCCGGATGAGGAACAGCTGCGTCACCCTAATTAGCTGGGATTAGGATCAGCTGTGTATCCCCAATCAGGCTGGATAGGTTTCAGCTGTGTCTCCCCATTTAGCCTGCATCGGGAACAGCTGTTTCTCGCCGGTCACACTACACGATGTCTAGACATGCCATTCACAGACTGTACCTGGAACTCCACTGTGCCACAGCGCTCTTATGCTCCCTTTGAGGAAACAACACATTTCAGATAGCCGTGAATCATCTCCCCTGGTTTCTCCTGGGATTTTTGTGGCTTGGTTTGTTTGTGTATCCCGGTGGCCCCACTGAAAGACACCCCGGGTTATTTCAAAGGATACCAAGTAGACGTTCATATGGAATCGATGGGATGTTTGGGAAATATGCAAATATGGCTCACTCTTTCGTTTAAATCGGTCACTACCTTAGCCGAAGGCCTATCCTTTTGGATTCCTTTTCGTCTCCAGTAGCTACCCAATGTTGGAAGTGAAATATTGAAGTCTGCTACTATATGGTGATAATTGTCTATTACCTTCCCTTTTTAATACCTGTCTCATATATTTCTTGACTCAAGTTGAGTCTGTACAATCGTGTGTCTGTACATATATTTACACATGATATGTCATTGGGATTAACATATTTATTGCTTTTTGATGCCAATATTTATATTTCATGACAATTTTTCCTTGAAATTCAACTTGCGCTTGAAAATTATAGCTACTCCCGCTTTCCTGAGTTTCTCATTTACGTCCATTAAACTTTTCCGTCGAGTCACTAATATGTAGGTATCACTAAACTGTATTATGAGTTTCAGAAAAAAAAGTAATGTTTCTCTTGTAGCTCTGTTGATGATATCAACACTCAGTTCTTATATATTTACATAGGTTCTAATACTATGTAAGTAAAGTAAAGGATTTTGAACGTAAGTGTATTGGACCTCTTGAAGTTGGCAGAACCAGGAAGTAGTGAAGATTGCATCTGAGACCTGATACATAAAACTCCATGGCCATTCCAGGTGACTTCAATGTTTAATGAAACTTAAATTTTAACTTAAAATACCAATCCTCTACAAACTCTTCCAAAGTATTGTGGAAGAGATATTAATTCCAAACTCATTTTCAAAGATGATCATTTTAATGATATCAAAACCTAACAAGGATGTCATGAGAAATATCATAAACCAATATTCTTGCTAAACATTGATTATGGAGCAGTCAGATAGCCACACACCAAAATATGAATTTAGAACTTCATGTCACATTATACACAAAAAGTAACCAAAATGATTCATATATAGATGATCCCTGATTTACAATTTTTCAATAGTGCAAAAACAATATGTATTCAGCCAGCATAAATGGTCCTATGGATCTTTAGTTTAGTGAATGATACTCTTGTAAACTTGGCATCACATCATTACCAAGTGAGTCATGCAATCACTTTCAGTTTTCAATAAATTACATAACACATTTTACAATGTTAGAGGGCTTTCCAACTATAGGCTAATGTAAGTGTTCCTGGACCATTTAGTCTAGCTTAAGCTATGATGTTTAGTATCTTTAAGTGCTTTAAATGAATTAATATATTAATCATATATTAATATATTAAATGCAACTTATGATGGGTTTATCATGAGGTAAATCCATTGAAAGGACTTGTATTTACATCAAATAGTGAAAAATAGCAGTTTTAAAAGGAGAATAGAAAATCTTCAAGATGTTATGTTAGAAAGTATTTTATAGATGCAACACCAAAAACAAAGTCCATAAAAGAAAATAACTTGCAAATGGGACTTCATCAAAATTCAAATTTTTGCACTTTGAAAAACACCATTAAGTAAATGAAAAGACATGAAACACTGGAAGAAAATATCTTTAAAACATTTTAATCAATAAAGGATTTGCATCTCTTATAAATCAACAAGAAAAGCACCCCCTTCAAAAACAATTAAATATTTGAAAGGAATTGTTGCCTAGCAGTAGCTCTGGGATTTTATCACCTGTGGATATTATAAGGTGTTAAAGAGAAAAATGCTACTAAAAGAACTAATAAAATATAAGAACAAAAACTGATTTCTTCCTTGGTTGATGAGCCACAGGTCTCACACGATTTTCCTATTACATATCTGATGAAAATGTGAAACACAGGACCATAAGCTCCAGTTGCTCCATCTAAGGTTTTATAGATCTTGAACCTAGTCCTTTCATTCTATTTGCTTGTAAAAATTCCAAAGAACTGGAACATTAATGAATACAAAATATTGTTTTATGTGTGAAAGCTTAAGGCTCATAATAAGTGTAATATAAAGTATTGTGTTGAAATTGGAGAATACTAAAGATATGATGCATTTGGTTGGAAGACCATGGCCCAGGACATAGCGGAGCAGACCCTACTGTAATAAGTCAGCCAATATAATCAACTATTTCTATTTCAAATATACCCCCTATGAGCATCCTTTTATAATCGGTGTCATTCAGTGGGTTTTTTGTGCTTATGTTTCTGATTTGAAAGACTGCTAAGTCTAAATTTAAAGTGTATATTGAATGAACAGAGTATTTGTATTTTGGAAAGTATGAATGGGTACATAGTGTAACATTGATTTTACTGAAAGACTTTGTATTCTGGTTTCAGTTGAGCATCATAGCAAATTCACACCTGTATGTCTTCAATTAAGTGCACCAACATGTCTGCATTTCCTACACTTTAGAAATGTGATTTGATCATGTACGCTTAATTTATATTTGCCTACAAGTTATGTATATTTTATATATGTAGATATGTATAACCGTAGTATCCATGTATCTATCTACACATCCATTTACCTATCTATCATCCATCTCCAACTTCTGGCCCTATGTCTTGAGCACACTACACATCCTGTAACTTTACGTGTCAGGAGTAATCAGTGCTCTCCTGGTGAAAATACTGATTTTTATCCAACAGTAAAATAAACTGTGTTTTGAGCTCAGCCCTTTCTCCATGTATGACCTACTGTTAATAATTTTGAGCCATTTTACTTAGAATCAGAAATGTCTATCAGGAATGGAGGACTTTACCAGACAACTTTGAATTTGAGGGATGACAGGTAGAGTCATTTGAGTAGGTCTTTCAAGGAGATAAAATGTAGAGGAATAGCAATGGACTAGGTGAATTGAAAATGTTGTCTGAGTTAAATGACCTTTAATAGGTCATTCTGACAAGCTGTATAAATTGCACTGCAGTAATTCAGGAATAAAGAAACAATCTAGATTGGTGAATTAACTCTTGTACATTTAGATAGTAATTCCAATCAGTCCTACTCAAAATTTCCTAGGGCCCAAAACATCATTTCCAAATGTAGAATTAGAAGAGCGAGGGAGGGAGAGAGAGAAATAGAGAGAGGAGAGAGAAATAGTGAGAAAAATGAAAGAAAAAATAATGAAAAAAAGATAGAAAGAAAAAGAAATGAAGGAAGGAAAGAAATCACAGAAGAAAGAAACAGCTTTTTTGGAGGTCCAATAGCAGATTCTGAAGGGGACCTTCAGGTGTGAAACCACAGGCTGAAGTTCAGGGCCAGGTGATCAGGCCATCTGCACTGGCAATCTACTGGCTGAGGACATGTAAGAGGATGTGGATCAAGCACCCTCCACCACCGCCATGAGTGCTGCACAGGAGGTTCTGTAGAGGGTATTCTTATGGAGAAGCCTAGAAGCTGACATGATGGGGCATCATTTGTTGGGTTCAGACAGTGCAGCTTTGTAGAGAGTTGTGAAGTGGCTCAGATGGTGCTGACAAGAGGGTTAATTCTCCAGAAATCTTGGCCTCCTTTCCTGGCCCTATGTAAGAGACAACTGTCCCCAGAGATGTCACTGCATACACCAGTATCACCCCACAACATCCTTCCTAGCCACTGTCATAAAGGCAGAAACTTGACTTGACAATAGTCATCACCAAATCCCATGAAGGACCTGGTGCTGTTACCATGGATGCATGAGAACCTAACTGATACTTTCCCCCTCCTGGTAGGAGTCTGCTATTGCACTCATTGTTAGATGCACCACAAATGCTATCAGATATCCTGGATTGGCTCCAGTGACAGGTGAGTTCTTTGGTGGGTATGCAGACCCATGAAGAATAGGTCCAGCATCCCTTCCACCCAGAAATGGGGGTCAAGGATACTGGAGTCCCTGGCTCTGGGCAATGATCAAGCATCCTCCTGACAGGAGTTCGGGCAGCACATACCCAGACCTCTAGACTGGCCTAGCATCTTGGTGCTCCTTATCCAGACTGTAACCCAGGAAGTTCTGGCACCCATGGTCATCCTGGAGAATTGGTGGAGTAACGTTGTATTCTTCCCTCATGTCACCTGCTTTGGAGCACTTGGAATACTTTCTACTTGGCTGACAGAGATGGCCCTTTTTGCCTGTCCCCACCCTATGACTCATCACCCCCTACTCAGGCATCTTAAGCCCACCTGACTTTCCCATATTAATCAGATGAGCGGTGTCATTGTCTACCCCATGGCCACCACCACTGTCCCCTCTCCAGCGGGACATAACAGCCATCGCCTGAGGCCTTAATATGCACCACCTAAGCTCTTTAAGTAAAAACTACTGCTGTCATGGTGACAATAGCACCTGGCTGCTGCTGCCACCTGTCAGTACCAACTGTGTTTCTGTAATTAGCTTTAATCAGGATCAACTGTGTCCACAATCAGTCTGGATTAGGACCAGCTTTGTCCCCCAAATAGAATGTATGAGGATTAGCTATGTCTGCCTAATCAGCCTGGATCAGTACCAGTGTGTCTCCCCAGTTACCTGGATATGTTTAAGCTTGGTTCACACATTTTATTGGGTGATGATTCCCTGTTTCTCCCAAATTAGCCTATTAGGATCAAGTTTGTCTCCACAATCAGCCTCTGTCAGCTCAGATGTGTCTCCCTGTGAGACTGAAATACTCTCAGCTGTGTCTCTGCACTTAACGTGGATCTGCACTACTTGTGTTCCCCCATTTCATTAAGAGAGAATTTGTCTCCCCATTATATAGACCAGAAACAGCTGTATCTCCCTAATCAGACTGGCTCAGGTCAAAATGCATCTCTGCAATTATGCAGTCGGGACCAACTGTGTCTCCCCAATCAGCTGAGATGAAGAAAAGTTTCTCCACAATAAGTTTAGACCCGGATCAGTTGTTTTCCTGCATTTTATTATATCAGGAATTGCTACCTTTTCCCAATTATCCTGGATTAGGATCAGCAGTCTCTCCCAAATCAGTGTTAATTAGGACCAGCTGTGTCTCCCCAATCATTAGGATCTGGAGAAGTTGTGTCCTTCCAATCATTTTCAGTTAGGATCACCTGTGTTTACCCACTCAGACTGGATCAGGATGAGCTGTTTCTCTGTAATTAGCCCAAATCAGAATCAGCTCTGTCTTCTGGATTAGGACCAGCTGTGTCTCCCCAATCATCCTGAAGCAGTTCCAACTGTGCCTGCCAATTACCTGGATGCGGATCAGCTGTGTTTCTGCATTTTCGGTCAGGACTCACTGTTTCTCCCAAATTACCCTGTATTGGAATTTGCTTTGTCTCCCCAATCAGCCTACTTGAAGAACAATTGAGTCTCTGTATTTAGGCTGGAAAGGATCAGGTCTTTTTCCACAATCAACCTGGATTAGGTCCAGTTGAGTCTCTGCAGTTAGCCTTGATCATGACACGCTGCCTCTGCAATATCAGACATAATATTCCCATCACTATCTCCAAAATTTGCCTGTATCAGGATTAATGTGTTTCCCCAGTTAGCCTAGCTTAGGACCAGGTGTGTCTCTAATTAACCTGAATCAAATCAGCTGTCTCTCCCCATCAGCCTGGGTTAGGATCAGCTGCACTACCCAAATGAATCAGGATCACCTGTTTCCTCAATTATCCTGGCTTAGGACCAGCTGTGTCTCTGTAATTAGTCTGAATCATCTGTGTCTCCCCAGTCAGCCTGGTTCAGCTCTAGCTGTGTCCATCCAATGACCTGGAACCAGATCAGCTGTGGTTCCATATTTTAGAAGGTCAAGATTTGCTGTTTCTCTCCCATTAGCCTGAATTACGATCAGCTTTGTCTCCCTAATCAGCCTGCATGAAGACCAGTTGTGTCTCCCCAATTATGCTGGAAAGGATCAGGTCCTTTTCCCCAATCATCCTGGATAAGGAACAAGTGTCTCCACAATTAGCTGCCAGAGAAAAATACCTGAAGGAAGAATATGAAACAAATCATTGTTGCTGGCTGAGATACAGAAATAGGATGAAAAAGAAGCGTTCTTCTCTTAATTCCTCATGCACATTTTCACGACACATTTCACACTTGTCGGTCATTGCTCTCATAGAATTCAGGCTGTTGTAATCTAAGACCGCATTTAACTTCTGGCATTTTAAATGAATTTCACAATAAAGTACCTCACATTGCCATTCTGCACATGATTTAATCTATTAGATGGGATTCTTATTCACGTATTTAACTTCATTTTCTTACTTCCCCTGGTAAATTATGTATAGTAATAAAAAGTGAGTATGCATTGAAAATCACTTTCTCTGGGACATATTCTAGTCCTAACAGAGGCTGTTCAGGTAAAACTGAGATCCTAGTAGACACTGATAGGTTCCATCAATATTTTGGCATTTTAATTTAATTGTATTAAACTCTTTCAATGTGGTTTTCAGAAAAACTTTCATAACCTAGTTTTATAGCTTTTCTAGAAAAGGTGAGATAAGATCAATACTAATTTATTTATCTGCAGTGCTATTCACAATAGCTAAGAGCTGGAAACTACCTAAATGCCCATCAAATGATGAGTTGATGAAGAAAATGTGGCACTCAACCCAAGAGAGCCACAGGACTTCTCATAGCTGGAATTGTTTCATTCATTACTATTGTTTCTTCCACTGTCACTGCTGCTACAGCTTTGGCACAGAGCATTCATAATGCTCATTTCATCAATGCCCTAGCTCATAATACTTCAATTGCTCTTAGCACTCAAGGACGTATAGAAGCAAAATTGGAAGCTAAATTAAATACTTTAGAATCTATAGCAATAAGCCTTAGAACCCAATTAGAGGTAATAAAATTTCACCAGCAACTCTGATGCCATGCAGAATTTACTTACATTTGTATCATTCAAGCTCATTATAGCAGTAACTGATGGGACTGAACTCTAATAAAAGCTCACCTTTTAGGGATATGGTATCATGTAAATATCAGTCCTGATCTTCATCAGTTACAAACTGAAATCCATGATATACAGAAAGCCAAAGTCCCTATAGGTAATCCCACTCATTAGAGTCAACAACTTTTTAATGATTTGAAAGGCTTTAATTCTTTTAACTTGTCAAAACTTTGGTATATAACAGAAATTATTGGCATGTTCTTGTCTCCTTAGTCTGCCATTAAGTCCCACAAGAGCTGAATCAGACTAAAATGCATGTTCATCACCTGTGATTGGAGACTAAATCAGAAGCAGAACACAAAGTATATGGTTTTCCTTCCTCCCCTTTTCATTTTTACAAAATTGAGCATTTGCTCTTAACCTTGTTATCTGATAATGACCAGGACTGTATAAAGCTCTTTTAGCCTTGGCCAGCAGAATATAACTTAGTCCTTTTAGAAGTTCAGTCAGAACACAGAAATACAATTCTTTGAGATTCCCAGAAGGCTGGCCAGTCAATGATGGGTAAGAGCACTAGAGAGGGCCAATCTAAAACAGGTGCAGTCACATGGGGTCCAAAGCAGAGCACTATAGCTTGATTTTGAGCATTTTGTTCTGTTAGAAGGTGAAGAAGTAATCATCAATAATGAGGCCAAGGGCAGAGCCTAAGTCCTGTTGCATACAGCTAAATATGCTTACTCCTATTGACACTACCTATTTAAAAGAATTAGAATGGAGAAATGTAAGAAGTGAATTGCTTTCTGGCCACTTCTGCAAAGTTTGCCAAGACAGAAGTTCTCACAAGTCAGCAGAACTACAAACAGATAATAGCAAAAAGCAGTTGAGCTTAAACCTTAATATACTGCTATCCTGATAACAGCAGTAGCGTTAAATGCCTGCAATCTCCCTTTGTTTTATTTCCATTACCTCATTGTATCCCATCCCTATAAAATAAATCACAGAACTAGGCTTATGGTCACCATCTCTAAGGAGAGAAGTATCACACACGGCCCCTGCTTTTCTAGATGTAAGTTGTCTTTCTTTAGGCTCCTGTAGTCCTCTCAGGGATGCTTTTGACCAGCCATGCAGTCCGTATAACAGGGAGTAGGGTCATTTGAAGATCCTACCATTTTGCAGATTTGACAGCCTTGTCTTCAAGGATATTGCCTTGAACTACTGTTGTCATATTTTCTGATGACCTACCACAATGGATCCATTTATTACTTTCCCCCACTCCCACCATGCCCCATTCTCTAATTTAATGGGGCAGGATGTGAGGGGAGTTCTACTGCCTTAGATCTCTTCTGCAGTTATAATATCATATCACTGGGTTGTATAGTACTGAAAGCTATGGTACATAAAACAATATTAAATTTTTTAAATTTAATTGTGGAACATAATGTTCACACATTAAGTCTCTAAGATTTCTTTCATATATTTTCTTTCTTTTTATTTTGTATGTATTGAGATACCATGATTTACAAAATATACACCCATGTGTGAAGGTTTCCTATTTCTAAATACATATCAATACACCTTGCCCACCATAAAAATACCAAATATTCTTCAGCATTGGCAATTGGATCATGTCAACCTTCTGCCCTCACATCCTGCCCCATTTCCTACTGGTAATCTCAGTTCTATTGCCTTAGTTCTCTTCCTCAGAAGAAAAATGGGGGATTATTATGTCAACTCATTGGGCTACAGTATTGAAAAGTGAGGACATAAAACATCACATTCTTAGAATTTCAGTGAAGGAACACAGTGTTCTCACAGAAGCCAAGATAAGTCCAAGATATATATTTATCTCAAACACCTTCCATTTGAACATAGGCAACTAAACTATTGAAGTTAAGCACTGAAAGTGTCATCCCTTTCCAGAGTAACTTGGAATATCCAAAGCAAGTGTCAATATATCTCCAAAATACGTAACTATCACTAATAATTTTATATTGAAGACTAAGGTGATGGATGACTTACAAAAGAATAATAGTGATGCCTACTTATTTTTGAGGGCAAGGATCAGGATGTGACTGCTGCCAAAAGTCAATCCTAGTAGTATACATCCATGTATGTCCCTTTGTGTGTAATCATGTATACATTCACTTAACCACTCATTAATAGATATTTGTACCTCTAATAAGCTGTGTAATCATTTTACCTCATAACAATATCAAAATTCACTTTAAAATTTAATTTTCTTTTCAATTGATTTTTTAAACTTATTTTTATTTACTATTTCCTTAACTTTAGTAACCAACATACAGTACTCATTTTAAATGACATTTTGTAAAGATCTTGTATAAAGTTGAATCAGGCCCCACACCTTACAGAAATAAAGTAGATGGTACCTGCCACACTAGGACCCAAAGTCAACTCAGAAATCTAACATGAAAAAGAAAATCAGTGTTAAATCTAAGACACAGAAGAAAACCATGCTGTAATCAAAGTCACAAAAAAAGTGTGAATGACCCAAAGGGAGGAAGATGCCAGGACCTCCCAATGAAAACTCCATTGATACAGAATGGGACATCCTAATATAGAAAAAGTTCCAAAAATAGTTATATAAAAGCTTATGAGATCAGTATGGGTTCAGAGTCTCTCAAGAGATCAGGCAGAAGCAGCAAGCAAGCAAACTGAGGGAACAGAGATAATAGAGCAGGGAACAGAGAGAATAGAGAATGGAGCCCATAGGTTGAGACTCAAATTGGTTGTTTCAGGGGCAGAGGTTTTAAGCGCAAAAACAGCAAGATGGGAAGAGGGTTGTTGGGCTGGGCTGTCAGTCTCTGATTGCATGAGTCAGGTTAACTTTAAGCTGATTGGTATTGGCTGCTGCTGAGGCTGACCATTACTGTTCCTAGTTTAGCTAGACATCTGGTACAGCTGTATTTTGTTGTGCCAGGTAAGGTGACTGAAAGTTTATCTTGATTCCTCCTATTTTCTTGTCCAATAGGTTCTTTCCCAACCAGGTGGGGGTCGTTGCTACTGAGACATTCCAAAATTCTCTTTGTCAGGATGAGCTTGCCACATCCTGTCTTACCTGCCTCGTCTTTTATATAAAAAAGAGAAAGATGGTAAAAAGGAGGGTCAAAAGATGGGAGAAGGGGGCTCTGACTCAGTCTTAGGCTACTTCCCACTAAAAAGGGACAATGGTTGTTATTTTCCCCTGCCTATCCTTTGAGGATGTGAATTCCTGAGTACAGTTGTGAATATAGTTGTTCAGTATCAGCAGTATTTAAAGGTTGATACCTGTATTTTTAGGGAGAAGAATATGGTTAAATTTTGAGTGTGAATAATCACAGTTGCCAGATATTAAAATACTGGAACAATTTAGGACATAGTCCAGTTAATGGATATAAAACAAAGATTTATAATTAAGAGCATTAAAATTTACAAAAGATGTATTACCAAGACATTAATTTTCTCTCCTTTATCATAATTTCACCAATTACAGAGCTTAATTTTGGCCTGTTATTGTATAAGCACAGTAATAATTATATACATTTTTCTTTGCTGGAATTTTGCAGGACATGAGATTGTGATTTGACAGTCAATCAGGGCTTAGTATTTAGCCTTGTTTTTTTAGTATTTAGTATTTAGTATTTAGTATTTATTTAGTATTTACTTATTTATTTATTTTTTATTTTTTATTTTATTTATTTATTTATTTATTTAGTATTTATTTAGTATTTATTTAGTATTTATTTAGTATTTAGTATTTAGTATTTAGCCTTAGTATTTAGCCTTGTTTTTTAATAATGTCCTATTCTGGATAAAAAAGATCTTACTGTGACTATACAGACAGTATGCCATGAGACTAAAAATGCTTATTAACAGTTTTACAGAGAGAAAGCTACAGTCTTGCTCACAAAAATTTTGTTGGAAATGAAATTATGAAATTCAGATAAACATACAAAAAAGACGTATTGGCAGTTCATAAAAGACTATCAGAGAGGTGTAAAGAGATGATAATGCATATAAAAACCAGAAAACCTAAGTCTAAAGCGACACATAGCTGGGGTGTTGATAAAAACGAAAGGCCCAACAAAAACCATAAAGGGGAAAAGTAATTAAAATAAATGGGAAACAAAGCAAGAGACACAGAGAACCACTAGAAAGCAAAGTCTCAAATGACAGCAAAAAAGCCCTCTATTTCAGTTGTTGCCATAAATATTAATGACTTGAATGCACCAAACAAAAAAAGAGTGGCTTGATGGACCAGAAAACAGAAACCATCAATAATATACTTATAAGAAACACATCAGATTCAAAGACAGTTATTTTTTAAATCAAAGATGAGGGGAAAATATATATAAAAACAACCATCATGAAGGGAAATCTGTAACTATAATACTAATTACAAATGAGATAAAATTCCACCTGAAAAGATATCTCAAAGCAAGGAGAAGCAACTATCATTAACATATATGCACCCAAAGGTGAACCATCTAAATATATAAAATATATATTGATAGAGCTAAAGGCAGAGACTGAAAATAACACAATAATAGTAGGGGACTTCAATACTCCACTTAAATTGATAGATCATCCAGGCAGAAAGTATACAAATAGGGACTACAAATAAAATAATATAGCACAAGGACCTAAAAGACATATACAGGGCATTCTACCCCAACAAAAAGAATATACATTCTTCTTGAAATTACATG
Source organism: Solenodon paradoxus (assembly GCA_004363575.1). Taxonomy (NCBI): domain Eukaryota; kingdom Metazoa; phylum Chordata; class Mammalia; order Eulipotyphla; family Solenodontidae; genus Solenodon; species Solenodon paradoxus. The sequence continues at coordinate 128,208 of RJWH01003169.1, read as the reverse complement.
AAACATTTTCAAGGAAAGACTACATCTTGAGACACAAATAAGTCAAAACAAATTTGGCAACATTGAAATTATAGTGAGAATCTCCATATATTACAAGGGGTGAAACTAGAAATGAGTCAGAAGAACAAAACTGCAAGAGCCACAAAGTTGTGGAGATTGAACATCATGCTTCTAAACAACTAAAGGATCATCAATGGAATTAAGACATCTTGAAATATGAAAATGAAGAGATGAGTTATCAGAACATGTGAGAAACGGCAAAAACTGTTCTTGAGTTAAGTTTATAGCCATACAAGTGTTCACCAAAAACAGAGTGAGTCCAAATTAAACCCCTCACACCTGAGGAAACCAGAAATTAAAGAATAAAAAAATTAGAAGGAAGAATAAAAATTAGAGAAGACAGAAAAACCAAGCAAATATCAAAGAAATCAAATGTTCATTATTTGAAAAATTAAATGAAATTGATACACACACAGCTACACTCAAAGAAGAACAAAGATAAAATTTTTAAAAAATAATCAGAAATGAAATAAGTGAAATTACAACTGACAGCAGAGAAAGACAAAGGATCACAAGAGACTAGGATGGGAATTTATATGCCAACCAATTCATCAATAATGAATAAATGGACAGATTCCTAAAACCTATTAATTCCCAAACATTAATCAGGAACACATGGACATCTTGAACAGACCAATGACAAGTACAGAAAACTTGAAGCAGTAATCAAATATATCCAAAAAATTAAGAGGGTAGTACCAGATGGCTTTACTATGACTTCTACCAAATATTAAAAGAAGGGAAAATCAGTCTTCTTAAACTCTCCCACAACATTGGAAAGGAGGGAAAACTCCTGGTTACACTCTATGAGGATAGAATTTCTCTGATCCCCAAACCTAAGATAGCACCAAAAATAAAACAACATAGCAATATCACTGATGAATATAGATGCAAAAATCCTGGCAAACAAATTCAACAGCATTTTAAAAATACACCACAATCAAATAGGATTCACTCAAAGGATGCAAGGGTGGTTCAAAATATGTAAATCAATCTTTGCACTATTCCCTATCAATAAAGATAATATAAAAAATCATATGATATATCAATAGGTGCAGAAAAGGCCTCTGAAAAAATTCAACAGCAATTCATGATAAAACCATTCATCAAAACATGGAAAAACACAGGTTAACATAATAAAAGCACTATGCAGCAAACCCATTGCCAATATAGTACCCAGTGGTGAAAAACTGAAAGCCTGTTCCCTATGATCTGGAACAAGACAAGGTTGCAATTTCACACCACTATGATTTTATGTAGTTATCAAAGTCTTGGTTGAGCAATAAGGCAAGAAAAACATGTCAAAGGAATTCATATTAGATTAGAATAAAACAACCATTACTTGCAGATTACATAGTACACCTTAAAATTCCTATACTCCAGCAAAAACTGCTGGAAACAGTAAATGAAAATAGCAAAGTGGTAGGATATAAAATCAGCACTCAAAAATCAATAGCATTACTTTATACAAAGAATGTAGAGGGAAAAGAAAAACATTCTTAGTAGCACTAAAAATAATTTCTGGGAACAGACATAACAAAGAAGGTGGAAGACCTCTATGAAAAGTAAAAGATTTTAACAAAGGAAATAAAAGACACAAAGAAATGGAAGAATATTACATACTCATGGATTGGAATAATTAACTTAATTAAAAAGCAATCCTGTCCAAGGAAATACACAGTTTAAGGCAATTCCCATCAAAATTCCAGGGAGATGTTGTGAGGAAATTGAGCAGTCAACACTGAAGTTTATTTGAAATCAAAAGACCTTGAATAGCTAAAATTCTCTGAGGGGGGAAAACAAACAGCAGAGAATTCATATGTCCCAATTTCAAACTATATTACAAAACGATAATCATTACAACAACATGGAACTGGAACAAAAATAGACAAACAGATAAGTGGAATAAAATTGAGAATTCAGAAATAAAGCTACACCTATGTGACAATCCTCAACAAAGGAGCCAAGAGCATACAATGAAAGAGGAAAGACTTTTCAATAAATGGTGTTCATAAAACTGGGGAGACAGTTTCAGAAAAGGAACTAGATTATTCGTTATCCCCATACACAAAAGTTAACTCAAAATAGATCCAAGATCTGGACAAAAGATCCAAAACCATAAAATACTTAGAGGAAAATGTTGAAAAAGTGTTCTAGAATATATTATACCTGGATAACTCTCCAGAGATCTTTGGAGAAAGAACAGTTACAGCAAAAGTAACCAAAGTAAACCTAAATAATTGGGACTACATCAAACGAAAAAGTTCTGCACAGAAAAAGAATCCACAACTAAAAAAGACAATCCACCAAATTTGATAAAATAATCATACAATATACTTCAAATAAGATCTTAATCTCCAATATATACAAAGAGCTCATACAACTCATACATCTCAACAGAAATACCTGCTCAAAAAATTGGCAGAAGAACTGAACAGATATCTATGCAAAAAAGACACACAGATGGCCTAAAGACAAATGAAAAAATTCTGCATTACTCATCATCAGGGAAATGCAATAAAAACTACAATGAGATACTATCTCATACCATCAAGAATGGTCTGTATCCAAAGCCTAGAAATAAGTGAGGAGGTGCAGAAAAAACAGAACCCTTATTCACTATTGGTAGTAATGTAAAATAGTGCAGCCTCTGAAAAACAGTATGGAGAATCCTCAAATAAAGATAGAACTACCGTTTGATTCAGCAATCACACTCCCAGGCAGGTACCCAGAATATAAAATCTCTAATCAGGAAAAATACCTGCACTCCTATATTCACAGAAGCACAGTTCACAATGCAAAGTCTAAATGCCAATCAACAGATAACTGGATAAAGAAGCTGTTGTAAAGTAAGAAAGAAAAGAAATGTAGGATGGTTTCACTCCTATGTGGTATATAGTGAAATGAAACAGAATGTTAAACCCAAGCAAAAACTAACAGGACGCAAAATGATAGCTACCAGGTGACAGGAGAGAGAGGAAAGCAGAGAGGGAACAAGATGATGGTAAACTACACTGGATCTCTGAGAAACAAATTCACAATATTAACATGAACATGATCTTGTGAACAAAATAATAAAATTATTGTATTTTTTATAAAGTCTTTATGAGTGGATCAGCTTCCAGATGGTGACCCAGTAGGAAGCAATTTTGGGTTTCTCCCCATAGACACAAAAAAATCATATATTTTCCCGAGACAAACACCAAGAAACGACTGGCACTTCAGCTGGAGACAGAATAGCTGATGACTAATGGTGGGTGAGGGTGTCGCATGTGGTTCTTAGCTAAACCAAACATTTGGGATGGAGCATAGGAATCTCTGGACATACAGTGGGATGGATAAAGGGGAGCAGGCTAGGGATTTCAGGACCAGCTGCAGAGGCAAGAAGCGCACATCCATGGTGCTGAGATACAGAGCCTAACCAACTTGGCACAGAGTGAAAGGAGCTGAGCTGGATCCCAAGAGGTGAAATTGCCCTGGGTGCCAGCATAACTGGATATTAGCCAAAGAAATTCCCAGCCCCAACCCTTACCCATATCCATTTCACGCCAGAGCCTCCGGGTCCACCAAGTGGATACCCCATCCAATGTATATCCCACCAACCCCATTTCCCATATCAAAAACCCCAACCCCAGGATTACAGTGACAGGGCAGTCCCATATGGAACCAAATCTCAATGCTACCTGCTAGCACCACCCTGTGGAGAGAGGCAAAACTGCAGCCTGATTGCCAATCCTGGGCAAGTCCCTGTAGTAATTACTAAAGGGAAACTGAAACCTCAGAAATATAAATAGAATGCCAAATAGAGAAAAGGCACAGATAAATATACATGAAATGATTAATCTAATCAAAAACCCAGGGGATAATCCGAATTTAGCAGACATATGTAAATTACCTGAAGATGAATTTAGGGTAACAGGGATTAACATACTCAGGGGATTCCAAAAATCAGGAAAGAAAGTAAACAAGAATGTCAGGAAGCAAAGAGGAGAATTAAAACAAGACATCAAATAGATAAGAGATACAATGGCTGAATTAAACAGCTCTACTATATGATGGAAGAAGCTTCTAATAGAATCAGCAATATACAGGCTTAATGCAGTCCCCATTAAAATCCCATGGGTGTATTTACAGGAAATAGGACCAAAAATTCTTAAAATTTGTATAGAATAGCAAAAGATTCAAACAGCCAAAGCAATCATTAGAAAAAAAGAACTAATCTGGAGGGATTACACTTCCAGACCCTTAACTATATTACACAGCAATAGTGATTAAAATGGTATGGTATTGGAATAATAAGAGGCACAGATAAATTGAATAGAGCTGAATTACCAAAAAATGACCCATTCACATACAGTCTAAAACAAAGGAGCCAAAAGCATACAGTGGAAAAATGAAAGTCTCTTCAACAAATGTTTCCTGGGAAAACTGGACAGCCACATGCAAAAGAATGAAGCTAGACCACTCTCTAACATCATTCATAAAAATGAACTCAAAATGGGTCAGAGACTTGGACATAAGACCAGAAAACATAAAGCTCTCAGAAGAAAACGTAGGAAAGACTTTCCATGATATCCGTCATAGAGAAGCCTTCAGGGACTCAGCTCTGCCATCAAGGGAAACTAAAACAGAAATAAACAACTGGCGACTAAAACAAACTAAGGAGCTTCTTTACAACAATAGAAAACATCACCAAAACCAAAAGGAAACCTAATGACTGGGAAAGGATATTTGCATTCGATATTTCTGACAAAAAAATATTATCTAAAATATACAAAGAACTCATAAGACTTAACAACAGAAGAACAGGCGATCCAATCAAAAATGGAGGAATTGAAGAAACTCTTTCCTGAAGAGGATATACAGATGACCAACAGGCACATTAAATTATTTTCCTAATCGCTGGCTATCAGGGAAATGCAAATTAAAACAATGAGACATCACTTTATACCTGAAAGATTGATTATTATCCAAAATCCTGGAAACAACTAATGCTGGTGAGGATGTGGAAAAAAGGGAACACTTTTGTACTGTTGGTGGGAATGCAAATTGGTACAACCCCTATGGAGAATAGTTTGGAAATTCCTCAAAAAAGTAAAGATGGAAATCCCATATGATCCCATTATTTCACTTCTGGTAATCTACTCAAAAGACACGAAAGCACCCATCTGCAGAGATGTATCTATCCCCATGTTTATTGCAGCCCTATTCACAATAGCTAAGAACTAGAAATTATCTAAGTGGCCAACATCAGATAAATGAATAAAGATGTGGTACATACACACAATGGAATACTACAAAGCCCTTAGAGAAGAGATAAAACCCTGTATTTTGAATCAACATAGATGGAACTACAGGGGATTATGGTAAGTGAAACAAGTCAGAAGAAGATAGATACCAGATGATGTCACTCATAGGTGGAATATAGACAAAACAAAGAAACATGAAACAAAAGCAACTCTGGAATATTTGTAACAGAACCGAGCTTACCGAAAGGGAATGGGGCTGTTGAGGACAAATGGTGGTAGAGCCCTCTGCATAATGGTGAAGAACACTTGGTGATTTGGTGGCAGGCACGGTGTGCTGAAATATATCTAACAAATGGGGAACTTATACATATTGTCAGGTTACAACCAAGACCACAGCGAGACTAAAAGAAATGATAGACCAAAGCAGCACACAAGCAGCGTTTACTGGGGGAGCGCTCCCTGGGCAAGGTTCACGGATCTCAAGATGAAGTCGTGCCACCCAGGAAGAAGGGGTGCATTTTTATGGGCTTTTCAGAGGTTAGGGTGGAGGGGACATGGAACGGTTCATTGTCTTGTGTTCTCTGGAGCAGGAAGAGACACATAATGGTTTATTGTTTAGCTGGCTGGTGTGTCAGGTCTAGTTCCTGGAAAGTCCCTTGGCTGTTTCAAGTCTTCCTTCTTGGGGTTTTTCAAGCTCCCCTGGTGACCTGTGGGGACCTTACACATGACATTATTTTAATGTGTAGAATAATTGCTATAATAAATACGTATATATAAAACTACATTTTAAAATGTTTAAAAGATCTTATGAGGTAGAGAGTACACTATGTCATTTAATTCCCTTCATAGTTTAGGATTATACTTTGACATTTTCTACTTGTTGAATAAATTAATAATTAATGATGACTAAAACCTGTTCACAGGTCATATGTAGTACTGAGAAGTGACTTAGCACCTATTAAGGTAACTATAAGAATTCTTACTTTCTAAAAATCCTCAAATTATTGATATGTTCTGCTGACAATTCCACTCTAATAAGGTGAAGAAAGTAGTGAGGCTCTTTGGCTTCTTGGCTCTTCTTTACCTTCCAGTCCTCTCTCCTGGTCCAGAGAGGAGTTATTTTCTGACTCTCAAGTAATTTTATATTTCTACTAGAACCTCTTTCCATCCATAGATATAACAAATTTTATCTGCCCAACAATGATTGTCCATCATTCACACACTAACATACAGCAAGAAAAAAATCACTCTAGATTAGAAAATGAAAAGAAATATTACTTAAGGATCAAAATGACTGCTACTATGTTTATAAAGGATATTGTTCAAGACTGTTAATCTCAGTACTGTTTTCCACTGAGCCCACATTGGCACCAAGTGAAGTAGAGAAATAGAATGGCAAAGCACATATCCCAAACTTCTCAAACTACGAAAACAATAAACACTTACCTCACCATCCCTTGTTTCTCTATCTCAGCATGCTTGATGGTATTTGATGTTCCAACTCATAAAAACACATATTTCAAAATTGTTAGCAATTTCCCCCAACTTCTCTCCTTGTTGAGTTACATCTCTGAAAAATCTCTTAGCAGTTTGTTATAAGTCCTTCTACCCATCAGGCAATACACCTAAGTTGGCTAACTTCAATTACACCAATGATTAAAGGCATACCAGAGACAACACAGCCAGCCAATTTCAATTACAACCAATCAAGGGCACACCAGAGGATACATTTCCCAGGAAACCAATAAGTCCTATCACAGTTGAAATAACCACAGTTGTGCCCCAGCTGAACTAATTAGAGTTCTACCCCAATAGAACCTAGCAAAGTCCTATCACAGCTGAACAAATCAGGGTCTACCTTAGGTAAGTCAATAAATAATTCCTCCACAAGAGAACAAACCAGAGTCCTGCTCAAGATGAACTAAGTCGAGTCCTCGCCCAGATGATCCTGCCCCTAGAAAACTTATCAGAGACCTTTCCCAAAAGAACCAAGCAGATTTCTGCCCAATCTGAGCTAATCAGTGTCCTCCCCTACATTAACCAATAAGAATCCTGTCCTAAGTGTGTCAATCAGAGAAGTCCTACACCAGTTGAACCAATCAGTGTACTGCCCTACTGAACCAGAAGGGTCCTGCCCAAGTTGAGTCAATAAGAGGCTTCCCGCACTAACAAACCCAAACTGAGACTTGATGCACATTAAAAAGTGAGTCCTATGAAAGCTGAACCAATAAAATTCCTACACCAGAAGAACTACTCCGAGTCCTGCCCAAAATAATCAGTCTTAACCCAGCCAAAACAGTAATTCCCCACTGACCCAGGGATTTGCTGCAGCTTGATCCAGTGATACCAAAGTTGAACCAACCACAGTCCACTCACAAATGTAACAGTCCCTCCCAGCTGAACTAGTCAAAGTCTTGCCAGAGTCCTGCCCCATGTGAATCAATCAGCAGAGCCATGCCCCAACTGATCAGAGACTTGTTTCAACTGAACCAACATTGTCTTACTAAGATGAACCAATCACATTCCTGCCCTACCTGAACTAATCAGAAACCCAGAATAACAAAACCAAACTGAGACCTACATCAGCTAAACTAATGAGTCCCAATAAATCTGATCAAAGACCTACCCAGCTGAACCATAGTCCTACCCAAGTTGAGTGTATCAAAGGAGTCCTCCCCAACTACCTCATCCAACTCTTGTGAAGCCTAACCTACTGCAAATCCTACCAAAGATGAACACATTACAGTTCTGCCTCAGATTACCTAATTAGAATTCTGCCCCTTGAGAACCAATCAGAGTCCTAACACAGGGAACAAATTAGAATCCTGCCCCAGGGGAATCTATCAGAAAAGTCCTGCCCCAGTTAAACCAATCAGAGTACTGCAACAGCTGGCCCAGTCAGGGTCTTGATGCAACTGAATCAATCAGAATCCTACCCCAACAGATCCAGAGTCCTAACCCAGCTAAAACAATCACAGCCCCACACATACTGAACTAGAGACTTGCTACAGCTGAACCAAAGTCCTACCAAGCTGAACCAACTGTGGCCAGGTCCGGGTGAACCAATCAGAGACTTCACACAGCAAAAACAGAGACCTACCCCCATAGGAACTAAACAGAGTCCCACCCCAATGGAATAAATCAGAGTCTTGTCATAGTTTATCCAAGAAGAATCTTGCCCCACTGACCCAATCGGTGACTTGGTAACTGAACCAATCAGTCCTAGCAAAGCTTGAACAATCACAGTCCTGACCCAGCTGAACCAATGAGAAGACTGCCTCAACTGACCTAATCAGAAACTTGCTGCAATTTAAGTAATCAACATTCTAGCAAAGTGGAACCAAACACAGTCCTGCCATTGCTGAGTCAATCAGGGTGCTCCCAATTAATCAAAGGAAGTCAGCCCCAAGAGAAAAAATAAGATTCCTGCCCTTGCCAAACTCAGCTGAGTCTTGACTAAGCTCATTTAATCATAGACCTGCCTCAGGTGAGTTAGTCACAGTCATGCCCAGGGTGAATCAATCAAAAAAGCCCTACTCCAGTTGAACCAGAGTCCTTCTGCATCTTAATTAATCAGAATCCTGCTATAGCTTAAGCAATCAAAGGAGTCCTACCCCAGAAGATCCAGTCAGAGGCCTGTACCAACCAACCCAGCTTAGACAGACTGCATCTGAAAAATAGACTTTGACCAAAGCTGAACCAATAACAATCTACCCCAGATGAACTAATCAGAGACCTAGCATAACAGAATCAGTCACACCTACACCAACTGAACCAGAGACCTGACCCAATTGACTCAATCAGACAATCACAGCTGAACCAGAGTTTCACCAATTTTGAATCAAAGACCTGGCCAGCTGTACTAACCAGAATCCTGCCCAAGTTTAACGTATCAGAAGAGTACTGCCCAACTGAACTAGGTCCCAACAAAGTTAGAATCCTAACAAAGCAAAACCAATCACTGTCCTGACTCCAGTGAACAAGAGTCCTGCAGCTTAACTAAGCAGAGTCTGGTCACATCTGAGGCAATTAGTGTTTTGTCCCAGATGAATCTATCATAGAAATCCTGTCCAAGTTAAACTGGAGTCCAACTGATGAATCAGAAACTTAAGCCTAACCAATGAGAGTCCTACCAAAGATGAGCACATCACATTGCTGCCCCAAACACCCTAATCAGAGTACTTGCCTAGCTGAGTCAGAGGCCTGACCTGTTAATCAATCAGAGGAGTCTGTTCCAGATGAATCAATCAGAGTTCTTTCCAAAATAAGCCTATCGGAGTCATACCATTAATTCATATTTTAAGCTTAATGTATCTGAGACCTGCAACAGCTTACCCAAGCACTTTCCTGCCCCAGGTGAGCCAGAGTCCTGCCTGAGGTGAATCAATAGAAGAGTCCTTCCCCCTCTGAACTATTCAGAATCCTATCAAAGGTAAACCCTGGCTCAGGTGAACCAATCAGGGTCCTACACTTACAGAACCACAGAGTCCTTACCCAGCTAAAACATTCAGTCCCCCAACAACTGAACCAGAGACTTGCTGCAGTTGAAGCAATTATAAACTACCAAAGTTGAACCACACTGTGTCCTGGTCCAAATGAACCAATGAGAGACTTGACACAGTGTAAACAGAGACCTATCCCAGAGGAACTAATCAGTCCTGCCCTAAGAGAACCAATCATAGCTTATCCAAGCAGAGTCCTGCCCCAGCTGACCCAATGTGACTTCCAGAACCAGAGTCCTAGCAAAGCCAGAATAAGCACAGTCCTATTCTAACTGAACTAATCAGAAGAAAACTGTAATAACAGAACCAATCAGAATCCTGCCACAGCTGAACCAACCACATACCTGCCCCCATATAAACCAGAGACTTGCCACAACAGAACCAATCAGAGTTCTACCATAGTCGAACCCATCAGTCTTGCATCAGATGAGCTAATAAGAATCCTATCCCACCAGAACCAATGAGAGATATGCCCCAGTTGAGGTAATAAGAGTCTTGTGGCAACTGACCCAATCACACATTTGCTGTAACTAATTCAGAGTCCTAAGAAAGCTGAAACAATCAGTCTTGCCCTAGCTGAGCTAATCAAGAGTCCTTCCCCAAAAGAACTAATTCTAGTTATTACCCTGCTAAACCAGAGCCCTGACCCAAATGAACCAATCAGAGACTTACCACCCCTTGATTTCAGTGGGGGTGGGGATGGTTCTGCTCTGCAGGGTGTCCCTCTTTGGTTGGCTACTGATGCTGTTTCAAGTGGTTTAAAGCAGGCTTTGAATCTCCAGCACAGACAGATTCAGAGGTGGCCCAGCTATAGTCTGTGAGGATAGCTCAGTTACATGTTTTTAAAATCTCTGGATCTGGGTTAAGGCACCTTGGGGGTTTGTGGGGTCTAAGAACTAGAGGGCACTTGTTCTTGGTGGCGGCTGGGCAGGGGTCCACAGGATTAGAAAGCACAGGTTTGAGGCTGCTGAAGCCTGGTGGGCAATAGTTCTGAGCTGCTGCATGGCAGGTCTATGGCTCATAGCTCCACAGGGGCAGAGGCCTGTTATGTGCTGGCTCTGGAATGCTGAAGGCTGGGTAGCAGTGCTCTATAATCTTGTGCAGGACAGGGCATACAGTCACTTCAACTCCAGAAAGAGGTGGGGCTCACTGACTCCTCACTTTTCGTGTTTTTTTCTGCTCAGGCCTGCCATGGGGTTTGTACCTGTGATTTCTGCTCCTGGAACCAGTAGCAGAGGTGTGCAGGTGGTTACTTATCAGCCATGCCAGGTGCTGGGCATAGTGATCACTGCTCAGGCTTAGGTCAGCATGAGGAGCTACAGGGGGTATGGTGATCACCTCTGCTTGGGGCAGGAAGGTTGGGGTACCCTTGCCTACCTTCTCAACTAAGGGTGATTTTGCCCCCCAGGGAACACTTTGGCAGTATCTGGAGACACCTTTGATGGTCAGGACTGGATGGGCACTGTTAGCATTTTTGGGGTAGAGCCCAGGGGTCCTTTTATGTTTCCTAGGACAGAACCCACAACAAAGAATTAGCTGATCCAAAATGTCAATGGTGCCCAAGTTGAGTAATACTAGGAAAAAGTCTGGGACTTCTAGACTGAGCATCCAGGTATGGCTTATGATGAAAGGAAGGTAGGAGCCACCAATTAACCCAGAAATAAGTGCTTTGGGATTGACTGGAGTCTTTAAGAACCTGAAAGTGATCCTAAAATTATGGAGCCTGAACTTGTGCTATCATGGGAAGAAGATGGAGAGTGATTAGAATGAGCCTGAAGGCAGTGGGAGAGCCTGAAGGCAGTGCAGTCTCAACTCTGCTGTCCCACTGCTTTACCAAGTCTGGGCTACACCTGACGTTCCACTCCTCTGCTGCCTCTTCTTTGATGTGGGCTTTTTCTCATTTGTCAGATGTGAAGAGTTCATGGGAGATTCATATATAACTATAGATTTCATCTGTTCCTTAAACAGACTTAAGGATCCTCTTAGAAAAACATCTTGAGCTGCAAATTCCTGGATATGTATTCTTACATTCTCAAGCATTGTGTTTTATATTGCTGTGTACATACTCTGTGCATAGTTATTCTTACATTTGTTATGTATTCAAATATATGTTTAAAGACAGTGTTAGAATATTTTTACCACATGCTCTATGGAAATTTACTATAAACCCAATTACATGTTTTGATATGTAGGTTTTGTATTAATACATATTCTGTTTCCATATAATTTTTAATTCCTGAACTTTTTTTGTTCTGTATGAGTTTTTATTATAAGCTTCATTTTTAATCCTAGGCATGAACTATTTAGGTTTGTTTTGCTACACTCTTTGTTCATGGCACGTGTGATAGGTAATACATTATTTCATGGAACCAGTATTCTGTTATATGTTTTGGTATTTACAATGTGCATAGTTATTCTTACCTTCTGTATGTATTCAATGACATTTTGAAAAGCAGTTATAAAGCTTTTTAACACTTGACGCATGGAATTTAAAAACTCACTTACATATGCAGGCAGAGGAATCATTATATGTTCTGTTGCCACATCAATTTAAATAATTACATTTTTGATCTATATGCATTTGTACTCTAAGCTTCATTCTGAATCCTGTGCATGAATTTAAGTTTGCTTTGGCAAACTGCTCATAGCTCACGAAATATATATTACAGTATTGTTTGGAATCAGTATTCTATATTGCATTTCTGGATATTTACTGTGTATGTCATTGTTCCTACATTCTGTAACCAGCATTAAGTTTTATTTTGCTTGATATTCACTATTGTCATAGTTATTAATGCATAAAATATTTATTCAAATGTCTCAAATATTTATTCAGCAATCTTTTGTAAAACAGAGCTATAAAACTTGATTATTTTCCACTTGCTGTAAATACTTCTACTATAATCCAACCTACATGTTTTATCCTGTAGCCAGAAGTATCTATAAATGTTTTCTTTACATCACATTAAATATCTCCTATATTTTTCATTCTGTTTCATTCTCTCTATTCTATTTTCTGTGTTTTATTCTGGATCCTGTGTGTGAAAAAGGTTTGCTTTGCCAAGATCTCTGTTCAAAGTACTCAAAATAGGTATTACAGCATGCTATAGTATTAAAAAAATTTTCTCTATAATATTGATCAATATATATATATATAAAGTATGGGTAATTATTCTTAATTCTCTAAACAGCTTAGTGTTTTATATTGCTGGATATTGACTGTTTGCATACTTATTATATTGGTTATGTATACAAATATCTCCTGAAAAATAGTTTAAAATCATATATTTTGGCCACTTGCTCTATGGTCTTGTCCTATAATTCCAATTAATAGCTTTTATCATGGAGGCAGAATGGTAAATAAATGTGTTTTCACATCATTTTAAATACCTGCTAGTTTTTCATTCTATATGCATTTTACTCTGTTTCATTCTGAATCATGTGGATCAATGAATGTTTACTTTACCAATCTCTTTTCTCATAACACTCTGAATGGATATTATAGTATTGTATTTCATCAGTAGTCTGCATTATATTTATTGATTTTTACTGTGTTGATGGATATCCTTACATTCTTATTTTGAAAGGAAAGGCGCAGGCAGGAATGAAGGTGAGTAGGCAGGTAGGCAGGACAAGAGAGGGGGAAGAAGCATCTTTATTTTATTTTTATTTAGTTATTCACACTGGTTGCTTCCCCTTGGGCATGGGACTCAAACCCAGGTGTATGGCGCTGGCTACTCTGGAGACAATTGACCTAACTGCTGCTCCACCAGGCCACAACAATTCTTACATTCTGTAACCAGCATTATGTTTTGTATTGCTGGATACTTACTTGTACATAAGTTATTTTTACATTCACTATGTATTCAAATATCCTTTGAAAACAGTGTTACAAAAATATTTTACCGCTTGCTGTACAGACTATTTCTATAATCCCAGCCATATATGTCTTATATGTATGCAAATATATAAATAAATGCTCTTTTTCCCACATCATTTTAAATTTCTGATATCTCTTTAGCTCTCTAATATTTTACTCCAAGCTTGATTATGAATCATGTGTGTGAACTAAAGCTTGCTATTCAAAATTAATTGCAATCTAAATAGATATTAAAATAATGCAAGAAGCCAACATATTATATTATATTGCTGAATATTACTGTGTGGACAGATACTCTTACATTCTGTAACCAGCATTGTGTTTTATATTTCAGGATATCTATTACTGTGTGCATACATATTCTTACATTCTGTATGTATTGAAGTATGTTATGAAAAATGAATTTATAAAGAATCTTTACCACTTGTAGTGTGGACTTTTCCTATAATCCTTTACATATATTTTATCAGTTAGACAGAAGTATAAATAATTGTTGTGTTTCCAATTGTTTAAAATATCTATCCTTTTTGTGGATTTTACTCTAAACTTCATTTTTAATCCTTTGCGAACTGAATTTTGCTTTGCCAAACTTTGTTCATGATACTAGGAATAGATATTATAGTGTTGCATGTAACCAATATTCTGTAGTATATTTCTGAATATTTTCTATGTAGAGTTATTCTTATATTCTGTAAGCAGCATTATGTTTTATATTGCTGGATATTAACTGTGCACTGTTATTGATGTGGGTCCCTGGCACTGGCAGTGCAGTTAGTCCTGGAAAGAATTCAAGAGAAGACGCCTTGTCCCAACACCACGTGACAAGTTTATTGAAAAACAACTAAGCAGAAGTGACACATGCAGCTTGGGGTTAAAGGAGCAAGAGAGTGAGTTGTTAAATTGGAGTCTCATATATGGGAGGAAGGGATCTCCCTTTGGGAGGATACAGGTGTCACAGCTCTCCTAAGAGTCAGAGTTCAAGGGTAGGGGGTAACTAGCGGGTGTGTTCCCAGTTCAGGTTGCTAGGGAAGGATTACAGGTTTTCCAGCCAGTCCCTTCTCCTATCCCTCATCAGTTGTTATTTATATTCTGTATATATTCAAATATCCTCTAAAAGATAGAATTTTAAAGAATCATGTTTTGTCACTTGCTGTGTGGACTTTTGCTTAATCCTATTTACACGTGTTTTATCATGTCGGCACAAGTATTAATAAATATTCTGTTTCCACATCATTTTAAATATCGCTAACTTTTTCCTTTTACATAGGTGTTTACTCAAAGCTTCAGTCTGCATACAGTGTGTGAACTAAGTTTTACTTTGCCAAACATTTGTTCATAACACCTGAATAAATCTTTTTTATTGTATGATTGGTGATTCTTGCATTCTATAACCAACATTGAGTTTCATATCGCTGGATATTTACTGTATACATAGTTATTCTTACGTTCTGTATGCTAAGAAATACCTTCTGTTAAGTATCCATAAAACTTCTTTTCTCCTTTACAACTTGTTATTAAACTCTTACTATAATCCCAGATACATATGTTTGATTATGTAGGCAGAAATATCAATAAATTATCCATTTCCTTGTTGTTTTTATGCCTGCTAACTTGTTCAGTCTATACAGGTTACTACTCTAAGCATCACTGAATCCTGTGTGTGAACTAAGATTTTCAATGAAAAGTCATTGTTCATAGCACTCTGGATAGATATTCTAGTATTGTAACAAGCCATTATTCTTTATTATATTTCTGCATATTTACTGTGTGGATAGTTATTTTTAGATTCAATATATTCAAATATTTTTTATAAAACAGAGATAAAAAGTTTCATTTTTGAAACTTGCCGTTTGGACTTTTACTATAATCCCACTTACCTATGTTATATTATGTAGGCAAAAGTATCAATAATTGTTCTGTTTCCACATCATTTTAAATACATGTTAACTTTTTTAATTCTATATCAGGTTTTACTTTAAGCTTCATTTAGAATCTGCTATGTAAACTAAGGTTTGCTTTGAAAAAATCTTTGTTCATAGCACTCTGAACAGGTATTACAGTGCTATGTGGAGCCAGGATTCTGTTTTATGTCTCTGAATATTTGTTGATTATAGTTTTTCTTGTACTCTATAAACTGCATTGTGTTTTATGTTGCTGAATGCTTGCTGTGTTAATAGTTTTCTTACATTCAGTGTGCATTCAAATATCTTTATTAAAATAGTGCTATAAAATTTTATTTTTACCATTTGCTGTTTGGACTTTCAATATAATCCTACTTACGTAGTTTTATCATGTAGGCAGAAGTATCAAAATTTTTTCTTTCCAAATCATTTAAAATGCCTCCTATCATTTTAATTCTATGTGATTTTTCTCAAAGATTCATTCCGAATACTGTGTGTAAACTAAGTTTTACTTTGCCAGACTCTTTCTTCATAATACACTGAATAGATATAATTGTACCATGTGGAACCAGGATTCTGTATTAGATTGCTGGATGTTTGCTATGTGTATACTTATACATTTCATATGTATTCAAATACGTTTTGAAAAACATTGTTCAAATATTTTTGCCACTTACTTCATGGAATTTTAGTATAATCCAAATTATGTGTGTTTTATCATGTAGACTAAGTATCAGTACATATTCTGTTTCCACATTGTTTTAAATTCCTGCTCATTTTTTCATTCTTATGTGGGTTTTTATTGTAAGCTTCAGTATGATCCCTGTGTGTGAATTAATATTTGCTTTGCTGAACTCTTTTTATTGATATTTTATTATTGCATGGAACAAGAATTCTGTTTTAGATTTCTGGATATTTATTGCGTGCATACTTATATTTGGTATGGAATCAAATATCTTTTGAAAAACTGATAAAATATTTTTACCACTTGCTTTATGGAATCTCACTATACTTCCAATTATATATATTTTATCATGTAGTCAGTATCAATACATATTCTCTTTCCATACCATTTTCACTTTTTCATTCTATGTGGAATTTTATTGTATGCTTCATCATGAATCTTGTGTGTGAGCTAAGATTTGCTTTGCCAACTCTTTGTACAGAGCACTCTGAATAGATGTTATTGCATTGAAACAATATTCTATATTGTATTGCTGGATATTTCAGCTATGGACAGTCATTATTACATTCTTTAACCTGCATTATCTGTTATGTTACTAGATATTGACTGAGTGCACCTTCATATATTAAGTATGTATTCAAATATTGCTTGAAAAAAACAAGTTAAAACAATATTTTTACGACTTGCTTTGTGGACTTTTCCTGAAGTCCACTTAGATTTGTTTTATCATGGAAACAGAAGTATAAATAAATATTTTGTTTAGATATACTTTTAAATACCTGTGTCAAATATCTTAAGAAAAACAGTTATAAAAATATATTTTTACCACCTGCTTATGGATTTTTCCTATAATCCTAATTATATATACTTTATCCTGTAGACAGAAATATCAGTAAATTGTTTATTTCCAGATCATTTTAAATATCTGTTCACTTTTTTATTCAATTTGAGTTTTCACTCTAAGTTTCATTCTGATTCCTATGTGTGGACTATAATTTGCTTTCCCAAACCGTTTTTTCATATGGCTCTGAATAGATATTATAGTATTTATGGAACAGGTATTATGTATTATATTGCTGAATATTTTCTGTGGATTATTAGGCTTACATGCTATATGTATTATCTTTGTAAAACAGAGCCATAAAGCTTCTTTTTTGCCATTTCTTGTATGGACTATAATCTCATTTAAATATGTTTTGTCATTTAGGCAGAAGTATCAGTACATTTTCTCTTTCCACAGCATTTTAGTAACTGCGTTTTTCACTCACTACTGTTTTTTAAATCACGTTTTCTTCTGAATCCTGTGTGTGAACTAAGGTTTGTTTTGCCAAAACTCTTTGTTCAAAGTACTCTGAATAGGTATTACAATATTGTATAAAATTATTATTCTGTATTATATTGCTGGACATTTTTCTTTGGGATAGTTATTCTTATATTCTATATATATTCAAATATATATTTGAAAAACAGTTTCAAAGCATCTTTTTGCCATATGCTGTATGGCCTTTAACTATAATCTCACATATATGTTTTATCATGTAGACAGAAGCATCCTGCGTAAATGTTCTATTTCCACAGCATGTTTAATAGCTGTTAGCTTTTGCATTCTTTACAGGTTTTTAGGGTAATTTTTAAAGGGGAAAAGAGCAATTTTACAATGAATAAGTCTGGTAGTTACCACCTTAATGAAATATCAAAAAGAACAAAGGGGAAAATTTAAATCAGGCACCAGCTGATAAAAGCAAATAAAACAAAATTCTGAGTTTTTCTTGACAAAGATTCATAATAAGCTGTATTATAATCATGATACAATATCAGTTAGATCCAAATAATTGTCATTTTTCAAAATAATTAGTCTGCGCCCTTCTAGAGTTCAAGCCCATGAGATCAGAAAAGACTGAACAATATTCCAGTCTGTAGGAGACTAAAGAGACAAGACTAATGTAACACCTGATTCTGACTTGGATTCTTTTGCTTTAAAGATATTATTGGAGCAACTGGCTAAGTTTGAAGAAGACTATTATTAATGGATTAAATATTATATTCACGTTAGTTTCTAGATTTGGTTGTTATTTATTGCTATGTATGAGAGTGTTCTTAGCTTGATCCTTAGCTGCCTGTGACATGGGAGAAGTGTAGGAGAACGTTCTTATTTGTAGGCAAACACAGAAATGTTTAGGGATGATGCAGCATCAAGTTGACAGTTTACTCTCAAAAGGTTAAGGAAACTCAATTATTCAAATTGTGCTTTCAACTTTTGTGTAATTGAAATTTTAAATCTGTTATTTAAAATTTTTTAATATGAAAATAGAGACCGAAATAAAAAATATGTTCATTTCTGCTAAATACAGCTTTATGTATATCAGAAAACTAAAATTTTAAAAATATGTAGGAGGGTGTGCATTAAGAAAAAATATTTCAGTGATTTTAAAATGTCTAGATTTTCAGAAGCTTAATGTTTTTCACTTGCGCTTTCATATTAAATATGCATAAAATTTGTCTTAACTCTTTTTATTGTGTAGCATATGATTCTGAGGAGCTGTCCATTAACTTTTAAGCTGATTCCGTTAACTGAAACTATGCACTAAGTCATATTAAATCTCTTAAACTAATATAATATATAAAAAGGTAAAACATATACAAAATTTTAAGATTATGCACATCCCTGTGGAAGGACCATAATTTCCCTGTTCTGCAGGAGCATATATTATAGACAGAAAGAATGCTAATGTTCACAAAATTGAGATAGAACTAATCATAATGCAAGTGGAAATGAGGAAAGGCATTAGTAGAACTAACATAAAGTAAATAATAGAATTTAAAAATATAAGTGAAAATGCATATATATCTTTAATTTCTGACAAGTCAACTATGAGCACTCAGTCTGTATGGAATAAAATACATGGAAGAAATGACCCAGCATTGGTCTTGGAAGTGAATTTGGGGTTGTGAGACCAAAAAACACAAATAAAAAAGCAAAATCAATAATAAAACTAAATCAAACTTAAAGAATATGAAGAATATAACAAAAGGACAACAACAAAATAAAAGGCAATCATTTGAAATTAACATTTTTGATAAGGAGTTAATAGCCAAAATATATCCATAATTTACACTGCTAAATACTAAAATAGGTGATCAAAATGAGCAGAATATCTAAATATACATTTTTCCAAAGAATACAAAAGACTAAAAGTACATGAAAACATGCTCAGCATCACTGATTACCAGAGATATACAATGAGATATCGTCTCATTATCTGTTAGAATGGTTATAATCTAGAGTACAAGTAATGTTAAGTGTTAAGGAGAATGTGCACTTGCACACTGTAACATATGAATTGATTCAATCACTAGCAAAAGCAATATTTAATTTCATTAGAAAGTAACAAAGAAGACTGCTATATGATCCATTAAGTCCAAATCTGAGAAATCAAGGAAAATCACAACAGTATGTGAGAGAGATATTGCATGCTAATGTTTATTGAAGCATTATTCATAGTCAAGATACAAAAACAAACTTAACTACCAATTAACATATAATTAAATGTATGTATATATACATATAATGGCAAATAATTCCACCAGGAGTAAGAAGAAACACTTGCCATATGAAATATCAAAGAAAAACATGTTTAGTGAGGTAAGTCAGACAGACAAATACTAAATACTTCAAATGTGGAACCTAATAAATGTTAAACTTATAAAAACAAAGTGAAGTATTAGCTTCCAGAGTCTGGAGTGGGAGACTAGACATGATGCTATTCAAGGGTACAAAGGTGCAACAAGTATCCAAATAAATCCTGGAAATAGAATGCAAAATATAGTAATTTGAGATAAAATTGCATTAAAAACATTAAACTTGATAATGTATATCTTAATTTTTCACACCCAAGAAGAGAAATAATAACTCTGTGATGTTATAGATGTATTGGCAGACACTGAAACTGAAAACATATTGCAATGTATAAATATATCAACTGAACATATACCACTTTAGACTTATACAATGTCATATGTCAAAATATTTAAACTTCAAGAAGTTTAGAAAGTCTGCTGCTAAATATTCAATTAGCATGCAGAATAATCATTGAAGAGAACTGTGAATTTTAGTATTTTCACTCAAGAGCAGTAAAACAGGAGTGAGTGTCTGGATTTTTCTGAATCTGTTTCCAATTTTTAATATGGTCTCATAGAAGGTACTACCTTCTATGGTATTACCGTTTATGAGGACTTAATAAGATAATAAAAATAATGTATCTAGTTTTGAGAACTTTTCACACATTGGTTAGCAGTTTTCCCCACATTTTCAGGCATGCTTGGATGCTTGCATAAACATTGACTTTCTGATAAAGTATACTACTCTACAGTCTTAAAATTGGGAGATAGTGAATTCAGTGGTTCTTAGGATGTTGTGGCTGGAAATTGTCTTCAGAAGCATGAGCCTTTGTGGGATATCTCACCATCCCAAGATCACCTGATAGTAAAGGGAATAGAATGCATGAAGTCAGATCCCAGAGTGAAATAAAAATCTTAGGCTGAGTTAAATCACTGGTTGGCATTATCTTATAAGAACCAAGGATAAGCACAGGACTTCCTCTTTATACCATGACTGTGATAATTTAAACCAGATTCTTCAATTCTCTTCAGAATTTTTGACTATCTGTAATGATCTTGCCTGTGTTGGGGAAGATGCAAGAGCAAGAATATCCACATCCTATATTCACCATGAAAGCAAAAGCAAGAACAAAAGTGAGATGAAGAAAAATAACAAAAAAGCACTAAAGGAAAAATAAAATATTTATCCTATACAAATATATAAGTATGATATGGTATTAGCTCATACAGTTAGAGACAATCCATGGAACAGCCACAAAACCCAATTCTAAAAAGATACATAGTTGGGAAGTAGACAAAACTGACAAAACAAACACTGAATAGGATTCAGAGAAAAAGCAAACCCAAACAAATAGGAAATAAAGCAACAGGCAGAGAAAACCAATGGAAAGCAAAGGCTCAAAATGACAGTAATAAAACCCTGCATTTCAATCATCACTCTAAATGTGAATGGAATGAACTCACCAATCAAAAGATACCTTCTTTTCTTTCCCCCTTTTACAGTATTTTTGCTATTTCCTCTTGGATTCATCTTTGTTGCTGTTTTTGCTTTCATGTTTATCACCATTCTTGAGGTATGGTGAGTCTTTTTATTTTACCTGTTATAGGGCCCCTTTTAAGATTTCTTAGGTAGTTGGCTTGGTAATGGAAAAATCCATTAACTTATTTTTGTCTTTAAAGACCTTTATTTCTCCATCAATATGATGATTGTGCCATTATAAATTATGTTTTTCTTTTCTTTAGCAGTCTTGAGTAGTTTTTCTTTGTTATTGACTTTTGTTAATTTTACTATGATGTGCTTTAGAGTAAGTCTGTTAAGATTTAGGAATTTCTATGTTCTCTCTGCTTCTTGAACTTCCATGATTACTCTTTGTGACAGATGTGAGAAGTTCTTGCTATTACTTCCTTAAAGAGGTTTTCTGCTTCCTTCTCCCTCTAAGGACACCTTTTATTTGTTCTTCTCATAGTGTCTGATAATTCTCATAGGTTTTCTTCATTTTTCCTCAATGTCGTTTCTCTCTCCTCTTCCATGGGGGTTGCCTTTCTCTTCAATTTCTGATAATGTTCCTCTGCAAGTTCGAGTCTGTTTATGGAGCTTTTCATGTTTGTCTTCAGTTCCTTGACTATATTTTTCATTTCAAGGATTTTTGCTAGGACTTTCTTCCTGGTCTCTGTCTCTTTTGGGACTGATGCCTCTTGGTCCATCACTTCTTTTATGATATCTCCCAGTTGTGTTTGGGTAGTTGTGTGTGCCTCCTGCTTTCATTCATCTTTTTATAAATATATTTGAATGCATTGTCTGTTAGTTTGTCCCAAACAATATCAATGGATGTCTTCTCTGGTGAACTTCTGTCATCTTCCTCTTTTGGGGTCATTTGTTCGTTTTTGGCAACTTTGATTTTGGCATGGCTTTCTTTTCTCTGTTGAGTTCAGCACTGTGGCTTTGTTCTTTTACTTCCAACTGTACAATGATGTGACAGGTGCCAGCCCCTGATTTCAGTGGGGATGGAACCAATTCTGCCCTCTGAGATGCCCTCTTTTGATGGGATGCTGATGCTCTTCCAGGCAGTGCTTGAAAGTTTCACATCTCTCTAATATGGAGAAATTCATAGACAGCCCAGGTGCAGTTCAGGAATACAATTCTCAAGTAGCTCAGTTATATATTTCAGGATCTCTTAGTTTGGGTATTGGCATAGGCACCAGAGGTGTCCCCAGGCCCTGGTGCCTAATGAGCACTTGTTCCTGGAGGTGGCTAGGTAGGGTGAGGGTTGATGGACCACAGGTCCAGAAGCCTTGTGAGCACTGGTTCTGGCCTTATTGTTTGTGCCATGGGTCAACGGATGTGAAGCCCAGCATGACCTGGTCATGGCTTGTGGAGCCAATAAATAGCCCATGAGTCCACAAGACATAAAACCTAGCATGCACTTCTTCCAAGCTATGCCAGGGCAGGAGGCAAGGATCTGAATACCTAAAGTTTGGCAGACAGGTGATTTTTCTGGACCGCTGCTTCCAGTGATCCAGCATCCCTGGGAGAAGAAGTTCAGATAAGCACTGTGAAGCTGGGCAGGTGCAGGTCAAGGCCTCTGGGAGGCAGGTCTGGTGATCTGGGGTCCTGGGGAATAGAGGCCTAGGTTTACTGAAGTATGGTGAGCATAGACTTTATGACATATTATTTAACACAGACAATCTAAATATTTCTTTGCGATATTTCACTGAAAACCCACCTACCCTCACCTCAAGGAGTGCCTATTTGAATTTCTATTAACATCAATCTGTTTGGAGATGACTGTACTTCATAAAAATTAAAGTCCATTGTACACTTTAATCTGTCTCTTTTGTTCCAAGTAAAGTTTTCCATACTCACATGCTATTTCTGCACTTATGACTGAGTAATTTTTCCTTGTAAGAATATAGAATAACTTTTGTCCTTTCTTTTATAGTGGATGTTTGGTTTATTTCGAGTGGGGTAATATGAATAAATACATCATGAATGTGTACATATGATGTTTACTTTTTATATCTTTTACCCAATATTAAGAATACCTGGAAGAAGAAATACGGGACAAATAAGCAAAATTCTACATATCTTGAAGCATATTTCTTAAGGTATAATTTACATATCTTAAATTCACTTTTGTAGATATACAGAATTTTTTAAGTATTTTCAGTCCATAGTATAACATTTCCATCAGCGCAAAATAGTCCCTTAATTTTTACCTTAATGACTTTATTTGAAACAGATAATTGATCCCTCTTTCTTTGAAATGCTTCCATGATTTAGTTTCCATTTTAACACATTACACAAATATTATCTTTTAAATATCTATATAATTATTCATTTATTTACACTTCTAAATGTTTTAGGAGAATAGATCACACTGCCCCCACCACCAGAGTTGCAGTGCCCTTCTCCACTATCACATTTACCTCCTTCTCCCCAGTTTTTCTCCATGCTTCAACTTTCCCTTCTCTCATAATCACAGGCCATTCCTCAGAGTCTAAGAGAATTTTGTAGTTTTCCGTTAATTCATTCATCGTTTCTTTATATTCCACATGAAATCATCTGATAAATTTATATTTCTTCCCAGCTATACCTAACTTAATCATTTCAAATTTCATCTAAATTTTTGAAAAACACATATTTCATTTTAGCTGATTAGCCTACCACTGAGTTTAAATATACAAGGATGCATATGTTTTTGAATTACTGTTTTTATGTTTTAAAGATATTTACCTAGAAGTGAAACAGATGAATTCAATGGTAGTTTTGTTTAACTTTAAGACACCTCCATATAGCTTTCCATAATTTGTACTAATTTACATTCCCACCAACAGTGTAAAAAATAGTTTCTTTTTCTGTTCAACCTCACCATTGCTTATTTTTTCCTGTTTTTTTTATTATAGGGTGTTCTTACAGATATAAGATGAATTTCATTGTGGTTTTACTTTATATTTCTCTAAATGTGAATTATACTGAGCATTTTTTATGTTATTGTTGGCCACTTGTATGTTTTCTTTGAAGAAGTGTATATTCAGATATTCTACTCATTTCATTCAGTTTTTAAATAGTTTCCCTTGTTCAAGTTATTTTGTGGAATTATATGCATTTTATTCATATTTTGGTAGATTATTTCCTTGTCAGGTTTATAATGCAAAAAATATTTCCCCCATTAGATAGCATTTCCTTGACTGTGTTGATTTCTTTCACTGGGCAAAGATTTTTAGTTTGATGATATTCAATTTGTTTATTTTTACTTTTGTTTCTCTTGCAGTTCATGTCATGTCCACAAAGACCTCTCTGAAATTGATGTTATGTGGCATACATCCTGTTTTCCTGTATGTATTTTATGATTTCAAGTGTACATCCAAGTCATTAATCCATTTTAAATTGAATTAAATTTGTATGGTGGTAAAAAGTATCTAGCTTTATTTTTAGCATGACTGTCCAGTTTTTCAACACCATAGGTTGAAGAGATTTCTCTGTCTCAGTTGTGTGCTCTTAGCTCCTTTGTAGAGATTGATTGCTGATATATGTGTGATTTTATTCATTGGTTCCCAGTTTTGTTATATTGGTCTGTGTGTCTGGTTTTTTATAATACCATACTGTTTGAATTACCCACAAAGTTCTGATGTAAATGTGTGTCTGAACCTCTTACATTTTAGATAAAACAAATTAAAATTTTTGCAAGTCGTGATGAAAACTGGCACAGAAATTCAAACCAGGAATGCCAGGAAAATGTTGCTAAACTTGGACAATTATGTTCAAACCAAGATGTAGGGCAACCCTTAATATATTCAATATTAAAAATGGGAAGTTTCTTCATTTTCTAATATTTTCCAATATAGAAAATCTGTATAAAATAACAACAATTAATGGTAAAATGTTTGGAGTACAACCATTTTTCCTTTGCCTCAGGCTATGATATAAACTCCATGAAAACCTGGCTGCCCTCAATTTTCAATATTAATTTCATTTCTGTATGTTTTTCTCTGTCTGAAAGTGTATCAAGATTTCTCATCAGAAATAATTCTAAGCCCTTACAAAAATGATACACAATACTATGAATTCAATTATTACAAACTCTAATTGAATAGATAATTTTGCAAACTAATACTTGCATAAATATAAGAAAATAAAGACAAAAATACATGACAATATTCTAGAGAACAAAATTATCCAATACTGTTTAGAAAATCTTTGAAACAAATATGGCAAGGACCCCTTTTCAGCCTTCAGTGCTATGAACAAGAAGCTTTTTCCTCCCATGGGCAAGACCTCAATTTGTCCCAAAGCCTTTGCTGTGCCTCCTGGGTCATGAGAAATGAAAGTTTCCCTCTTTTCCCAGAGCCAAAGATCACAGACAGAGAGGCATGAGCTCCACATCGGCCAGAAATGGATGTTCTAGTGCTTCCTCCTGGTCATACACGTGAAGCAAATGAAGCTGAAACATACAGGTCTAATATAGCTATGCCAATTTGGTTTGGCAAAACTCTGAAATTCAGTATTTATAATATCAATGTCATGAATCCTGTAGTTAAAAGAAAAATAGAGCCCATTTTTCTATGCCTAAATGGGAATTTATAGAGATAAAATTAAGCTAAATACATAATCATTAAAATTTCCATTGGCTTTCCATAGAACAGAAATAAATAATTGGGATATGAAAAAACATACCAAAACTTAAAATATCTTCAAGTATAAATTCAACAAAATATTTACATATCCTTGGAAAATATATGCAGCACTTCAGTGAAAGAAAAACAAATCAATTGAGATATGTTATATATATGCTCATGATCAAAATAATATAAAGATGTTTACGTCTTTTGATAATGATTTTAAATTGATCTAAAGACCTAGTACAATTCCAATAAAAATATCAGCAATCTATTTTGTAGATAACAACAAATCGTTTAAAAACTTGAGTACTCTAGAAAATGATTAAGAAAAAGTCAAACTCGTGTCAATTTCAATATTTTATAGAAAACTATAATAATTAGAAGAGTATAATTTATTAAAATAAATGGACACATAGACTACAAACCAACAGGACAAAAAAGCAAGCAGCCCTGAAAATATTGTGAAAAACAGAATATTTATTGATACTAATACTTAAATGGTCAAACATATATAAGATAGACTATAGTAAATGGTCAGCTGAGGACACGATTAGTTGCCCTGTTTTTCAAAAGTGACTTGCACCAATTTACATTCCCACCAACAGTGTGGGAGGGTCTATTTTTCTTCACATCCTCTCCAACATTTGCTATTTCCAGTCTTTTAATATAGGTCATTATCATTGGTGTGATGTGGTATCTCATAGTAGTTTTGATTTGCATTTATCTTATGATGAGTGATGTGGAACAGTTTTTCGTATGTCTAAAGGCTATCTGTGTGCCTCCTACACTGTTGGTGGGAATGTTAATTGTTGCAACCTCTTTGGAAAACTGCATGGAGATTGCTCAAAGAAGTAAAAGGATGAATCTACCATTGACCCAGCAATACCACTCTTAGACATACGCCCAGATGATACAAAATCTCTAATGAGAAAAATATCTGCAACCCTGTGTTCATAGCAGCACCGTTCATAATACCCAGGACATAAAGAACAACCTAAATACCTATCCACAGATGACTGGATAAAGAAGTTGTGGTATATATATACTCTATGGAATTCTATGCAAAAAAGAAATTTTCACTCATATGTGCAATATAAAGAAATAAAGCGAATAAACAGATAAACTCCAGCAAAAATTCACAGGACACAATGGATGCCATCAGAGTGGAAGTGGAGAAGGAAGAAAAAGGGGAAAAGTTGGTAAAGTACACTGGAACTCTGTTGGTGAGTGTGGTGTGAAATATAGATTGAGATGGAATTTCAACACCATAAGATAAATATGAATATAATATTGTAAATAAAAGAAACAATATATATTACTATTAAAAGGTGACTTGAAGTACATACTATAGGTAATAATAACTGGTATGCAACAAATATCCAGAAAGCTCACACAGAACACTGATTCTATATAATACTGCAATATCTATTTAGAACACGCAAATGCCTGAAGCATAAAAATAAATTAGAATTGGGTTCATAAAGTATATTTAGTATTAAGAAGATAGCAAATAATAAGTGAACTAAAGAGTAGATTTAAAGTACCTTAGGCTATTAAATAGCAACTTGTACTGAAGTTTAACTTTTATTACAGCAGACAATTAAGACGCTATCATTAACGTAGTTTTACTGAAGGAAAGACAAACATGACATTATTAACATTTTAGTATGAATTTTCTCAACAAACTGCTCTGCACGTGGTTGTCAGAAAAGCAAGAGAGCGTGGTTAAGCACCACTGAAATGTAACTGTAATTGGAGATGATAACAAATATAATTCTATGAACAGAATTTGGCAAAGCAACTCTTAGTTCACTCTGGATTCTGAATGAAGCTTGTAAAAATCCTGTATAGAAAGAAAATGCAAGCAATTATGAAAAATGTGTCAACAGAACATTTATTTACAGTAAGTCTTGCATAGTTAATCACATATAAGAATGAGTACAGTAAATGCCCATATACAAATTTGTGGATAAAGAAAGCTTACCAACCGTGTTTATTTAAAAAGACATTAAATACTTACAGAATATAAGCGTTCAAACAGTGTATATTGACAAGCTAAATCAGAATACTGTTTCTATATAATTCTATAATTATCAGATTGTAAAAACATAAGACATTAAAAAGCATGAGAAAATAGAATTGGGTGCATAAAGTATATTTTATATTAAAATATAACACAACATATGTGAACTACAGAGTATATTTAAAGAAACATATATTATTCATTATTAACTCATACTGAACGTTAACTCATTAAAGAAGAAAAGAGTTAAAGGGTTTTCACTATGAACTACAATGTAGATTTAAACAAATGAAGGTTACTCATTAGTAACTCATAGTGAAAGCTAACTTTTATTATAAAACACATTAAAAGTCTATCACTAATATAGCTTTTATTAAAGAAAAAGGAAACAACATTAAACTTGAGTGTTGATCTTTAAGACAAAGTACTCTACATAGTGTTTGAAAAAACCAATACACTATAGTTCAGTACCATTAAAAATCACTTCTGATGATAACAAATGTATTACTATGAACAAATCATTAGTCAAAGTAAAGCTTAGTTCTCTCTCTAGACTTGAATCTTGGAATTAAGCTTGCCCAGAATCCCACATAGAATCAAAAATAATCATCTATGAGAAATTTTGTGTAAACTGAATATTTATTCAAGCTAGTGCCTATATAGTAAAACAAATA
Organism: Solenodon paradoxus; assembly: GCA_004363575.1. Taxonomy (NCBI): domain Eukaryota; kingdom Metazoa; phylum Chordata; class Mammalia; order Eulipotyphla; family Solenodontidae; genus Solenodon; species Solenodon paradoxus. The sequence goes on along the minus strand of RJWH01003169.1, from coordinate 99,496 downwards.
GAAGACAGATTATAACAAAGGTTCATAAACAAAGGTATGACTATAGAAATATTAATAATCTTGTTTTTAGAAAGTAATTTGAAGTATGTACAAAATGTAAAGTAGCTACCCACACAGAAAATATCCAGCAAGTTAGTACAGAATGTTGGTTCTATACAAGAGTATAATATTGACTCAAAGTGCATAAACACATAGGCTATCAATGAAGCATGAGAAAATTAAATTGCAATTGGGTTAAAAAGTATAGTTGAATTAGGAATATGACAAATCATAGGTGATGTACATAGTAGACCTAAAGAAACCTGGGCTATTAAGTACTAAATCATACCAAAAGTTAATTTTTATTACAGAAGTACACAATTGAGGCTATCATTAATATTGTTATTGCAAAAGAAGGACAAACATAACATAATTAAAGCTTGAGTATTGATTTTTCACAATAAACTGCTCTTTACATAGAAGTTGTCTAAAAAATAAGACAATACTATTCAATACCATTAAAAATTAAGTGCAATTTTAGATGATAACAAATGCATTTCTAGGAACAAATATTTTGGCAAGGCAAATGTTTCACACTCTAGAATCAGAATGAAACTTGGTAAAATATTGGTAAAAAAATTGGTATAGAATGAAAAAGACAGCTATGAGACATGTTATGAAAAGATGAGTATTTATTGATACTAGTGCCAACATAGTAAAAATTACATAAGATAGAGTATAGTGAAAGGTCATAATCAAATGGTGGACAAAGAAAGCTTAGTTACATGTTTTTTTAAAAAATGACTTGCAATACATACAAAATGTAAGAGCTATCCCCTCAGTAAATATCCGGCAAGCTTTTTAATACTAAAATATTCAACCAGATTGCATAAACACATGTGCTATCAATGAGGCATGAGATGTTAGAATTGGTCTCATAAAATATATATGGTATCAAGTATAGAATAGAACATAGGTGTACTAAAGAGTAGATATAATGAAATATAAGTCAGTAACTCATATCGAAAGGTAACTTTTATTATATAAGAACACAATACAAAATATATCTCTATGAATTTACAAAGTATATTTAAAAGAACATAGGCTATTCATTAGGAACTCATATTGAAAGTTAACTTTTATTAGCGAAGAACACAATTAAGAGACTATCAGTAATGCAGTTTTTTAGTAAAGGAAACCAATGTGCTATCATTCAAGCTTGAGCGTGGATTTTCACAGCAAACTGCTCTGTAAGTAAAGGTTGCCAAAAAACAAGAAGGTGTGGTTCAGTACCACTGAAAAATATGTATAAGTTCAGACAATAATAAATATATTGCTATGAGCAAAGTATTTGGCACAGCAAATCTTAGTTCACTCTCGATTCAAAATGGTTTGCTGAAAAATTCCATATAGAATGAAAAGTATGAGACACTTTGTGAAAACTGAATGTTCACTGATGCCCATGCTGGCATAGAAAAACTTATGTTAGATAGTGTATAGTAAAATACCATATGCCAAGCTGTGGACAAAGGAAGCTTAGTAACCCTGTTTGTCAAAAGTGAAAAATACAAGCAAAATATAAGAATAACTATCTACACAGTAAACTTCAAGCAAACTAATACAGAACATGGGTTCTATGCAATTCTATAATAGGTATTCAAAGTGCATAAACGCATAGGTTATCAATGAAATATGAGAAAGTTAAATTACGATTGGGTTCATAAAGCATATTTTGTTTTAGGGATAAAACAAATCATAGATGAGCTTCAGAGTAGATTTAAAGAAATAGTCTATTCATTAGTAACGTATTGAAAGTCATTTTATTACAGAAGAACACAAGAGGCTATCACTAATGTTTTTGCTAAAGGAAATACAAGTGTGATATTAAAACTTGGGTATTGATTTGTACAACAAATAGCTTTGTAATAGAGGTTGTCAAAAAACCAAGACAGTGTTCATTCAGTACCATTGAAAATTAACTGTAATTTCAGATGATAATATATACATTTCTGTTAACAAAGAATTTGGCAAAACACAGCTTAATTCACTCTGGATTCAGAATGAAGCCACCTAAATTCCCACATAGAAAGAAAAATCAAGCAGTTTTGAAAAACGTTGTTTCAACAGAGTCGTTATTGACACTAATACCTACATAGCAAAACATGACAGTATATTCTGTGAGAGTCTCAACTAAGCTTTTTAGACTATCCATAAGACTGTATAAGCAATAAATAGGATGCAAATTTATTAGCATAACACTTTGCCCACAGCAAGAATTAAAGAAAATGCAGACTATCATATCATTAATTCAAAACCTCTATGAATTTTTGAGGATCCTTTTGTAATAATACTGGCACTTGGTGCTAAAAATTAAATTATAAAGGGGCTCCTATGAATTCTTAATTTACACTAACTTCATGTCTAGCATGATTTATATGAATTAACAGTAAATCTGTTTACATTTTATGTTGCATATTCTCAATTAGAAAATACCTGTGAAACTTAGAATTTATAATTACATATCTACACTTAACACCATTTTTATATTTGAAATAGATATTTATGTATCATTTTTATACATGTGGGGAAGATTCCATCTTCTCAAGTTGCATTTTAAAACACAGAAGATAGTCTATTCTCTGAGTTCCTTTTACAAATCAGTTTCATAGTTTTTTTCTTCCGAAGTGAACATATCTACCATTCCCTTTAGGAAGAATAGTGGCCTCCACAGATGTTCATGTACCTATTCCTGAAACCTGTGAATATGTTACCCTTTATCATAAAAGTGACTTTTAAAATGCAATTCAATTAATGATCTGAAAATTGGGAGATAGGTGTTGTTTATATTGTTGGTCAAATTTAGTCAGGAAAGTACTTACAGATGAACCAGGGAGACAACAGAATCAGACTCAGAGGTGCATATGTAATGATAGGCACAGAGGGGGATTGATATGTTTGTTTCCTTTCAAGAATAAAGCAGCCACAAGTTGAGGAATGCCAGAGTCTCTAGAAGCTGAAAAAGTCAAAAAAAAAACGCATTCTCCTTTATCCTTTCAAGGGGAAATGCATTTCTGTCACATCCACTGAGACTCATTTTGGACATCTGACCTGCAGAAAAAGAGAATAAATTTGTGATGTGATAAGATAACCCACTGACTTTATGATAATTTGTACAACAGAAATAGGGACTAACACAATACCCATCTCTTATTGTGAATTAATTTAGTAACATTTCTTCTAGGTTAGTATACCTCCAAAACAAAAAGGACCTGTGTCAGGGGGTAGGCGAGACAAAAGAAGAGAAAGAAAGGAAGTAAGGAAAGAAGGAGGGAGGGAGGGAGAGAAGGGGATGAGAGAGAAAGAAAGAAACAAAATATGGAAAAAATGCTTGAATATGTATTCATCTATTTTATGTTTATTTTCTTTATTTAGAAATGACCACAGAGATCTACCAATTTAATAAATTAACCAAAGAAAAACAAAAGACTATAAACAAAAACATATAAATGATCACAGGAAAAAAGCAAAGACTCATTCAAATGATAAAGATGGAGTTGCCTCCTACCTGGTTGACAGTACAGTATGAGCCCTGTGTAAATTAATTCATCTTGACATATGTACCTTCTTCATTTCATTATTGTTATCAAAATATCATCTTTATTTTGTAATGGCAAAACACTATTTAAATGACTGAACTTTACTTTTTCAGTAAGAAGAGAAAAATATGTGAGTTATATGTATTTCTCTGCTGTGTAAGGAAGTCAGCATGGTGAGTGGAAGGTAAATAAATATGTATAAGACAAAGTCTCAGCCAGGCCAAGGAGTGTGGTGGACAACCCTGGATAATCATGCCCTGGACAATTTGATTGATAGAAGCCTTTTGATTCTACTGCCTGAAGTTTTGTGATGGCTAATGGAAGGGAGTTGTTTTCATTTTTGTTTTGTAGTGATAACTTACAAATATAAAAGAAAAATGTGAAACTTGATTAATGTTACAGAGATCATTATTGGTTTTAATGTAGCATTAACTTCAAACTAGAATAAAGATAAGATAAGAAAAGATTAAAAATTTTGGATTTTTGATATACTAATCAACACTAGAGTTATGAAGGATAAAAGGAAAAAAATCCAAGTATTGAAATTTAAGTATTAAAATATCATAACTTAAAATGTAGTGAAAGAGCAATTTCATTACTTTATGGAATACAGAATACAGAAATATCTATTCACACAAACACATACATTCATTATATATACATACATAAGAACACTTACTATATGAGAACTGAAAATATTCTAGATAGTCATGAAGAAATATTTCAAATATAAGTACATTTCACTGGAAAATCTGGAAAAAATATAAAACATACAGAAGACCTAAAACTACAAATAAACCATTCAGCAATGTTTGTGGTTATTGAATAGGTGATATTCAATTTATTCTACACTTTTATCAAAATGTAGTTTCTGTCATTTCCAGGGTTCCATAAAAAAACAAAAATTATGTTAGAATTTATAGCACATCCTGCAATGAAGGTCTTTATTTAGAGAATGGAAAGCATTGTTTATTTCATTGGCTAACATGAAAAACTGTCCATAAAAATATGTTTGGAAAATTATTGAACATTACTGGGTAAGTACATATGTAGATTGAAAAAATAATTTAGATCCATTGAAAGGTGGAGGTATAAAAATAAGCTATTAAATTTTATTTATTCACTTAACAAACATCTCCTAAGGTCTCCAGAATTCAAAGGGATTTGTCCAAATGTCAAAGGGATTTTCTAGCCTTTATCTGTACATGGGGTGAAGAAGTCGGGGAAAACAAGCAAGCAGTACCCATAGAGCTTACATTCTAGTAATATAAGTTAGTCAAAACATGCACATAAACTGTGTGAAACAGAAAGTGTTATAAATAAAAATAAAGCTGGGTAAATTGACTGAGAATGAGATATGAAGACACTACCTTTGAGAGGGACTAAATGACATACTACCACATGGATACTTGGGAGAGGCATAACCAAGGTAGAAGTCAGTAAACCAAAAGCATATGATTGCAGTCAGTCTCACTAATACCTAAGGAAATTCTCACTGTTCCACTCTTTTTAATAATTACTAGTAAATTCTTGGATTCTCTTTTGCCATCTTCAATTGCAGACCAAAAAATTATCCTAATGCCTGTTTTCGCTTTCCCCTGTTGCTTAGCATGGAACTCTGGATGCCAGGATATTCTCATGGTGCTCTATTATCCTTCAACTGGCCTCTTGAAAAAGATGATGACAAGTCATATATAACCTACCCCTGAAGTATGGCTTCAACTATGAATAGTGAGTTTGGGATAATTAGAATTCTGGAGACCTTCCCTTTATTCTGTGTTTAGTTAATTCTGTATCTTATTTACTATGAGTACCATGTCCTCACACTATCTTGTCACAAATTAATTCCCTTATTAAGTTTTATTGGGTTTTATTATGTTGTAAGAGAAGCAGCATATAACTCTCTGTTAGCTGAGGGAGTCAAAGGACATGTCAGAAACAGCAGCCTGAGAAGTTAAATGAATTTTTCTCACAAATGATAAAAATGTGTTAAACCATAGTAATGAAGACTAGAAAGTCCCCATTCTCAGAGAGCTGACAGGTTAGGGAGATAAGGAAGATACTAAACAGTAAAATCAAATATGAGAAATATCATGTTTGGAGATGGTGTTTTACCTAGAAATATAAACTGATAGGGTAGAACATGACTGATGGGGACCATATTCAATAGTAGTGGTCCTGGAAGACCTCTCCTAGGATGGTGCAGTTGAATACTGAGCACAGCTATGATGAAGCATTGTATAATGAGGGGACAGAATTGGTTGATAACTTTCAAGTATAGATAAGTGTGGTGAATGTGAGAGCCAGCGAAAGCTAGCGTGGCCAGAGTGAAGTGAGTGAAGGCAAGAAAAATGGTATTAAAGACCACCAGGAGTAAGAAAGAGGATGGAGGGAGATGGCATGAAGATAGTTTAATTTCAACTCAAAATAACAGGGCTGTAACATGAGGAAAAGCATAAACCATATGGGGAATTATGACAGTAACTCGACACTAAAGATGGTGACAGTTGGACCAGAGGTTGTAATAGAGGTGAAGATGGATGGATGTGTTTAGATCCAGGACAACTCTTTAGACAGAGACTGCAAGATGACCTCATTGATGTCTTTTGCTGTGAAGGAAGAAAGAAATCAGGATAAAGAAAAGAATCCTACTTGAGCATCTGTGTGAGGGGTGGTATCCTTCAATGAGATGCAGAGAAAGACAAGAGTGTATCTGGGTGGGAAATAACAATGAATTTCTTTAGGAAATTTTAAATAGGGTGACATGACACCAGACTAGAAATACCAAGTATTTAGGAGGACACAGTCATCTTTGGGCGTCAGTAGTAGTCACATCTTAATTATAAATATAATGGATTATTGAGGGTGTGAAACAACCACACAAAGCAGAGAAGATGTTAAAATGTTGGGCCAATTTTACAGGCTAACACCATAGGCCTTTTTGTGCTCAGAGCACACAGGAGGTTTTCTAATACCAACAATACCACAAAGGCCTCAGTGGTGAGCTACCAAACTGTCCCAAATGTTGGGACTTGATTTATACAGCATCTCTATTCTGATTCCTTTACCCAATATGGGAAAAATATCTCAGGTAGTCACCAACTCTGAAGATAACTGAGGTATTTGGCCTTAATCATCACACCACATCATTATACAAGAAGTGTTGCTCTTTTCTTTGATTTTGAAAGAAGATGGCAACAATTACCATGGAAATCTAGCATCTAATCAGTGTTTAATTTTATGGAGTAATAATTTAAATGTAGCATTTTCTTGGTTTCAGATTTTCAACCTAATATTTCAATATTTGTAATCAATTGAGAAATTGTCACTTTAACAATTCTAGTCATAGTCTGCCAGAACACACTATTAACTTTTAGAATTTGTCTTCTGGTCTCCTTTTCCCAGTCACCAATTCCCTTCTTCTATGGAAATTACCTTTATTTTCTCCATATGCATGAGTTCTATGATATTTTGGATTTTAATTTATTTTTTATTTTGTATTTCACTTGTTTACAAAAGCTATATAATTATTGGGAGAATATTTCACACTCCAGGCAATGCGTATATCATACTACACTCACCACCAAATTTTCAGTACCAGTCACCACTATCATTTTACTCTATTAATTCCAGGTTTCCTCCCTGCTTCCCAATCCCCTCTAGTAACCAAGGTCTTGTGTCAGATTCCTGTAGGTTTTGTTGTGTTGTATTAGTTGGTTCATTTTGTCTCTTTCTGTTCCACATATGAGTGAAACATCTGGCATTTTCTATTTCTGACTTATTTTGCTTAGCATAATCACCTCAAGTCTAATTCAGATTGTTGCAAAAGGCACAATTTCACCTATGCTATAAGATACTATGCAGTATCTTACATATTGTCTCTAGTATAAATAAATATTATGTTTAAATATTTATCATATCTGCTTGCTATGCAAGGTTTTCTGGTAAGTTCCATTATGAATATATGTAGTCAACTAAAGTTTACTTTGGCAAATTCTATGATCATAGCCATGTATTTCTTATAATCTGAAGTTTCAGTCGATTTTCAATGGTACTTGTTGGATAGCGTATGTATGACCCATGCCCAAACCTGAAAGTGGGCTTGGGGACTGGTCAGTGCTGTACATGAACCTGAACATAATAGATTGACTTTCTGGAATGTTAACTGCCTTTGTCCACACTGATTTTACTGGAGACATCCTGCCCTGGAATTTGGCTTTTCTTAACCACTCAGCTGTTCTTGCTTGCTCATTATCCTCCTTCTGCTGATATCCATTTTAAAGAACCCCTCCTTATGAGGGTGCAATAACCTTCTGGAAACATGCCCAACCCACCATCAGATAGGTGAAGAAATACCAAACCAGCCACCAACAGGACCCCCTGCTGTGATAATAAAGGCTACATCCTTTCTGTCCTCATCTTATGATTTCCTTGAACTTATTCCCTAGGCATGGCATTACTCTACCTGAATTTGAACACCTGCAAAATAGTAGTGAACCATGATAACTTCTTTTCTTGATAACCACTATGTATGTAGCAGTTTTATATAAAAATCCATACTAAATTTTGAATATTGCATTTTTTTACCTTTAATAACAACTATATTAGTGAAAAATGTTATCATGTTATTCTGCAGTATAAGTTAACACCCAGTATAAGTTACTTATAAATAATATATTTCTTTGAAATCTATTCTGTAGTCTATATCTATATTATATTAAGATATGTATATTCTTAATACAAAAATACTTATGACCACACGTTCTAAACTTATTTTCTAGCACATGTTGATAATTCATTTGTTTATACAATCTGAGTAGGCAGTGTAGTATGGCATAAAACCAGCATTTTGTATTAGCTTGCTGAATATTGAAAGATAATCTTATGTTCTGTAGATAATTCAAGTACCTATTGAAAATAGGGTTAATTAGCTTTCTTTGCTTACCACTTGTTTTATGATATTTTACTATTTTGTATTGTGTATATGTTTCATTATGTAGGCTAAGTATCAATAAATACTCTGTTTTCATAATGTTTTCCATATCTTTTTGTCTTTTTCTATATCAGATATTTCCCTATAGGTTTCTTTATGATCCAGATAGTCGACGAAGATTTTCTTGGGAAAATTCTTTGTACATAGCCATTTATTTGTTATATGATTGAATTGCAATTAATCTTCAATGATACTGAGCCAGAATGTCTTGCTTTTCGACAATTATGTACAGACCTTTTTGCTGTGAAACTCCATGCGAAAGTTTGATTAATATAATTTTTGCTTTACCTGTAGTAAAAAACTACGTTAGCAATAAACTTTTTATTGCATTATTCAATAATAAAGCTAATTTTCAGCATGTGTGACTGAAAGTGTCTTCATTAAGAAATTCACACTAGAGAGATTACATTGCACTGATTTTTATATTTTCAAAAGGACACATGCAGATTAGATAATGATGAAATCTTTCAGGCCATGCAATAAGACTATTCCCACAATGATTATAAAGAAACCACTCAAACTACCAATGACATCTTTGATGAGCGCATTTTGCTACCCCTTAAAAATAGACTTAACTTCTAGGCAATATGGCAACCTGGAAGGAGTCAGAATCATGTCTTCCCCATACAGCAACTAGAAATTCACATATTTTCCAGAAACAAACACCGAGGCAAAGCAGGCCCTGTCACTGGAGAGATACAGCAACAGTCGTGACAACAAAAGTTAGGCAAAAACGACAGGTTCAGAGTCGCACACAAGACTCAGAATTGGGATTCTGGCCATGGTGAAGTGGGTAAAACTGTGGGAAGAACCTGCCCTCCCAGGAATCACAAAAGCAGCAAAGAGCCCTCCCATTATGACCTGGATATGGAGCTGGAGGAGAGGGTCATGGCACAGGGTGGATGAGGTACCAGTGCCCCATTTTTAGAACAGGAGGTCCGGTGAGAAAATTATGCTGGGTACTGCCATAACTGGAAGGCAGCGAGGAGAATCACCCAATCCTACCTCCCAACATAGAGTTCTGGAGCCGCAGGATATACCCACCTGAAATTCTGATGAAGGGAAATCACACCCTCAGGCTTAAATGGGAAAGAGAATTTCCCAGAGGAAGAACTATTTCTGCTACCCTCTAACTCCAGCCTATGGGTGCAGGTGAAACTTCAGCCTGAGCGCCAATTGTGTGTCAACAGCAAGATGATCATTGCGAGCTGTGGTGCTGGGGGAAGGCTCTGATTCTCCCACACAAATTCCAACCCCATAGACTGAAATTTCAGGCAACAACAGAGGGCCCACATAAGAACTTCAACAAATCTGACCAGTAGTGACACCATAAAACTCAAGAAATGCCAGTGTCCAAACCAAGATCCAGGCTCAGTCATTATAAGTCAATACCCTACACAAGTCCATCCCTGCAGGAAAACCTAATACACAGAAACATAAACAAAATTCCATACAGCAAAGACAAAGAGAAATATATTTAAGATGAAGGATCTTACCCAAAATACAGGTGAAGATTGGAATGCAACAAACATCTGAAAATTACGTGAGGATGAATAAAGGGCAATAGTGATAAGCATACTCATGGAAATAAAGAAAACAATATAAGAAGAAAAAAGAAGAAAAGAGAGAAGAAATGAAGTAGTTCAAAACAGATGTCAAAGAAATAACACAATAGCTGACCAAAAGAATTCAGCAGAGGGAATCGAGAATAAGATGGATGAAACCTTTGACAGAACACCAAGCTGGAAGATATGGCAGAGAAATGCACTCAAGCAAGCCAGCAAAAATAAAAGAATGCAATGAAATGAAAAGAACATTTAAGACCTGTGGGATAACAGTAAAAGAAACAGCATTCGCATTATAGGGATCCCAGAAGAAGAGAGGGAAAGCGGGGAAGAAACCGTATTTGAAGAAATAACAGCTGAAAATTTCCCTAACCTGAAGAATGAAGCAAACCTCCAGAACCAGGAAGCTCAAAGAATAAAAGAAACTCAAGTAGACCTAGACCAAGATACACTGACATTAAAATAACAAAAATACAAGATAAAGAAAAAAATCTTAAAGGCATCCAGAGAAAAAAATGAATCACATACAAAGGAGTACCCTTAAGATTGTCAACAGATTTCTCACCTGAAACTCTACAGGTCAGGAAGGAATGGTATGATATAATCAAAATACTGAATAAAAAGGACGATAAGCCTATGAAACTATACCTGGCAAGATTATCATACAAAACTTTACTGAAGGAATAATTTAAAAACAGCTTTTCCAATAAGTAAGACTTAAAGGAATTTATCACCACAAAACCAGTTTTACAAAAATTATAATAAGATGCTATATAAAGTGTAAATAAACCCCACTTAAAAACAATAAAACAAGAAATTTTAAAAGTGTGGAGGATGAAAAGATAACAAAAATGTGTATGATCAGAAGAGTAGAAGACTATTCTGTTTTCAGATAAAAATAGGAAATATATACAGAACTTTTAATGCTAATTTCAAGATAACCTCAAAATACATACCCATGGAAAAAGCAAAGAAGAAAACAAAAAGGGACACCAATCAAAGCACAACCACACTCAATCCACCCAAGGAGAGAAAGAGTAGAACAAAGACACTCTTTGGAATAACACAGTGAAGACAAATTACAAAATTATACTTAACATTAACGGACTGAACTCACCAGTCAAATGACACCGAGTGGCCAAATGAATTAAAAGCCATAAACCAATTTTCTTCTACATTCAGGAAAATCACCTTCTCTCAAAAGATAAACAAAAACTCAAAGTCAATGGTTGAAACACAATCCTATAGCCAAATGACAACTGCAGAAAAGCAGGAACAACCATACTTATATCTGATAAAACACACTTTCAACTAAAAAGGATAACAAATGACAGAGATAGACATTATATAATGATTAAAGAGTCAATCCAGGAAGAAGACATAACACTTATAAATATAAATGCACCAAATGAAAGAGCATCAAAATACATTAAGCAAGAATTGTTAGAATTGACAAGAGACATCAACAGCAACACAATCATAGTAGAGACTTCAACACCCACCTACAACAATGAACAGATTAACCAAACAGAAAATTGACAGGGAAACAGTAGCTTTAAATAACCATTTGGTACAGTTAGGTCTAATAGACATATCTCAAACACTTCATCCAATGACTACAGATTCCACTTTCTTCTAAAATTCACATGAAACATTCTCAAGGATAGATTATATGCTGACACAGAATGTCTCAACAAATTTACAAAGATTGAAATCATACCAAGCATCTTCTCTGACCACAATGGCCTAAAACTAGAAATAAGCCACAAAAAGAAATCTGGAAGACTCTAAATTAATTGGAGACTAAGCAATATGCTCCTGAATGACTCTAAGGTAAAAGAGGAAATCAAAAATAAACTTAAAAATACTTAGAGACAAATGAGAATGAAGACATGAGCGAACAGAATCCATGGGATGCAGTGAAAGCCCTGCTAAGAGGGAAGTTTGTTGCATTCCAGGCCTACCTCAAGAAACAAGAAAAATTACACATAAACAACCTAACCCTATATTTAGAACAATTAGATAAAGAACAATTAAACACAAAATCAAAAAGGAAATAATGAAAATTTGAGCAGAAATAAATGAAATAGAAAACAAAAAGAGAATCCAAAAGAGCAATGAAACCAAACATTGGTTCTTAGGAAAAGTAAATAGAATTCATAAACCATTGGCTAGACTCACAAATAAAAAAGAGAGAAAACTCTCATAATTAGAATCATAAATGAAAGGGGATAAGATACAACAGATACCATAGAAATACAAAACATCCTTAGAGCCTACTATGAATAACTTATACAAACAAAGTAGACAACCTTTAGGACATGGAAAGATTTCTAGAAGAGTACAGCCTATCAATACTGAACCAGGAGGAACTGGAAAACCTGAACAGAACAATCACAAGCAAGGAAATTGAGGTTGTAATCAAAGGGATTTTTCTAATGAGTTTTAGCAAATCTTCAGGGAAGAATTAATACCAGTTCTTCTCAAACTCTTCCAAAATATTGAAGAACAGGGAATACCCACAAATACTTTTTATGAGGCCAACATCACAGCAATACCAGAAGCTCATAGAGATGTCACTAATAAAGAAAATTACAAACCAAAATTTCTAAGGAATATAGATGCAAAACTTCGAAACAAAATATTAGCAAATAAATTGAACAGTGCAAAAAATCATCCATCATGACAAATTGGGATTTATCCCAGGGATGCAATCATGGTTAAATATATGTAAATCCATTCATGTAATACATAATATCAGCAAGAGTAAGAAGAAAAACCACATGATAACATCAATAGATGCAAAGAAAGCATTTGACAAGATTCAACACCAATTTATGATTTAAAAAACCCTGCACAAAATAGGAATAGAAAGAAGGTACATATCTCAGCTTATAAAAGCTATATACAACAAACCCACAGCCAACATCATAGTCAGTAGCAAAAAATCAAAAGCATTTCTTCTAAGTTAAGGAACACGACAAAGCTGTTCACTCTCACCACTGCTATTTAACATCACACTGGAGGTCTTAGCCAGATAAATTAGACAAGAAAAATAAAAAAAGGAATCCAAACTGGATTGGAAAGGAGGAATAAAACTCTCATTATTTGCAGACAGCATGATCATATAAATTGAAAACCTTAAAAATTGTCAAAAATTACTAGACTAATGAATACAGTAAAGTGGCAAGCTACAAAATCAATATACAAAAATTCATTGCATTCTTATATGCAAACAACACATGAGAAGAAAGTGAAATCAAGAAAATCACACAATTTAAAATAGAAGTAAAAGAATCAAATATCTTGGAATATATTTAACAAAGGAAGTGAAGATGTGTACAATAAAAACTACAGATCCGTCTTAAAAGACATAGAAGAGGATACAAAGAGATAGAAAGACACCCCCTGCTCATGGTTGGGAAGAATCAACATCATCAAAATGGTCATCTTACCTAAATCAATATACAGGTTTAATGCAATCCCTATTAAAATCCCTCAGACTTATTTCCAGGAAAGAGAACAAAAAAATCTTGAAAGTTCTATGGAACAACAAACATCCTTGAATAGCCAAGAAAAAATAATGAATCTGGAGGGATTATACCCTCAGATATTAATTATACTACAAAGCAGTGGTGATCAAAACAGTATGGTACTGGAATAATAACAGAAGCACAGACCATTAGAATAGAACTGAATCACCAGAAACTGAGCCACTCACATAGTCAGTCTATGACAAAAGAACCAAAAGCATGAGATGGATAAAGGAAAGTGCTTCCAATAAATGGTGTTGGAATAACTGGACAGCCAAATGCAAAGGAATGAAGCTAGATCACTCTCTAACACCATTCACAAAAATTAACTCAAAGTGGACTAGAGCCTTTGACATAAGATCAGAAACTATAAAATTCTTGGAAGACAAGATTGGAAAGACATTCCAAGAAATCATCCTTAGGTAGTCCTTTCGGGACTCACCGATACCATCATTGGAAACAAAAACAAAGATGATCAATTGTTTCTACATCAAACTAAAAAACATCTTCACAGCAAAGGAAAACATCACCAAAATCAAAAGGCAAATTACTAACTGGGAAAAGATATTTGCATATCATATTTCTGACAAGGGCTTAATATCTAAAATATACAAAGAACTCATAAAATTCAATAACAGAAATATAGATGATCCAGTCAAAAAATGGGAGGAGGAATTGGAGAGATATTATTCTGTAGAGAATATACAGATGACCAGCAAGCACATGAAAAGGTGTTCCTACTCCCTGGTTATCAAATTAAAACAATAATGAGATATCACCTTATATCTGAGAGACTGGCTATTATCCCAAAGTCTGGAAACAGTAAATGTTGACAAGGATGTGGAGAAAAGGGAACACTTTTATTCTGTTAGAGAGAGTGCAAATTGGTGCAATCCCTATGGAAAACAGTTTGGAGATTCCTCAAAAAGTTGAAGACGGAAGTCCCATATGATTTGGCCATCGCACTTCTGGGTATTTATCCAAAAAAAATAAAACACTCATTTGCAGAGATTTATGCACCCCCATATTACTGCAGCCCTATTCACAATAACTAAGAACTGGAAACTACCTAAGTGTTCAATATCAGATGAATGAATAAAGAAGATGTGGTACATATATGTAATGGAATACTACACAGCCCTTAGAAGAGTGAAATCCTGTCATTTGAATCAACATGGAAGGATCTAGAGGGGATTATGTTAAGTGAAATAAATCAAAAGAAGAAAGATATACTCCAAATGACTTCATTCAAAGGTGAAATAGAATAGACAAAACAAAGAAACACCTGAAATGAAACCAACTCTTGGGACACTTGCAGCAAAACTGAGGTTACCAACAGAGCTGGGACAGGAGGGAGGGTGTACAAATGGTTATGGAGCCCACTGGACAATGGTGAGGAACACTTGTTTATGTGGTGGAGGGTAGGGTGTGTTGACATGTATATGAGGAATGGCAAACCTATACATATGAGTTTATTTTAATGTGTAAAATTTTTTAATTAATTATTAAAATAAAAGATAAAAAAGAATAGCTGAACAAGTTAAAACAGAGGTTATAAAGAAACCTAATATATCAGAGTCACATGGACATGTTGAATATGACCAGGACCTTCTCAGGAGTTTGGTCTGTTGCTCATAAGCACTAGAGGCTCAGCAGCTGAATATAGGTCAAGGGATATTACAGTATAGGCTTTCCAGCAAACAACAACTTCATAGTGATGCACAGGCTGTTCACACAGGACACATGAGGGAGACTCCAATGACAAAGTAGATTGCTATGTACACAAAGATGGTCTCTCCATGGTGTGTTCTCTTCTTGAGCATTAGTATCAAGGACACAATGATCTCAATAATTCCATTTAATTGCAAAGGCCGCAAAACCTTTTTATGTGAAACATTTTATGTAAGGTTCCATCTCTTCAATTCCCAGTATTCAGGGAACTTTATTTTCAAAGAATAAATCAAATAAGACACTTTCATTGGCCCAAGCATGCATAATCCATTCTTAATATAAAATGCACTGAATTGGTAAAGTACACAAGAAATACAAAGGAAATGCAACTTTACATATGTTCAATGATTGCTGGCTATAGCATTTCAACAAATTAATAAAGACATGACACATTACCAAAATACCCCAACATCTTAGAGTAAATTATCTATAGTAAGCCAAAGGAAATTCTGGTATGGAATGGCTTGACTCAAAGCAAAGAATAAGAAATGTCATTTTCTATGAATTTGGAATAATTAACTTTTATTTTTGAAGTTAAAATAGAATCAGTTAACTAAGATACAATTCAAAGAGGGAACAGGTAAACGGCTGATTTCCTGGGTGAGAAAGGCAGATGACAATTTAAGGAAACCTGCTGACACAAGGTCTGCTAACATCTTTCCTGTTCCAGAGAAGTCCCATTCCTAAACTCTGGACCACTCCTCTCTCTCAAACTCCCCCATACTTGGGGTTATCAGAAGCTCTCTCTGAGGTTCCCACTGTCTATATACAAGTAGATTTCTCTTTCGTTCCTCTTAAAACAACTTATTTTAAAGATAGATCCTGAGGCAACTAGCAAAGCAAGTGAGCAGCTTTCTATCCAATTCATTAATATGTAGGTGTACCTCAGGTTTTTCATCAAGTTAAGGCCAAGTATAGAAGTAAACAGTACTTGAAGCTTTCAACATACCAGAAAACCTAAGACCTTCCTTATCATTCAACTTTACCACTAGTAAAAATAAAGCCTGGTCAATTATAATTTATGAAATCATAAAACAAATGGAAGACCAAAGACTGATTCTTGTCAATAATTCCATTTAATTCCAGACAAAACTTTAGTTTGAGACACCCAGTGCCTTAACAGCATCTTAATCATAAATCTAGAAGAAACTATTCCAAACTAAGTGTAACCTTTTAGTTTATGTGTGTTTTGGTATTTAACGTGTTTATTAAAATGCTAGGAGTTCTTATGAAACATTGGACATAAGTATACTGATGAGGCATCTGCTTTTAGTAATATTTTCCCTAAAATGTTGTCTGGCATAGTAGGCATCTTTGATATATTAAAGCTGTTCTGATTAAATCAATGGTGACAGAAACAAACCTGACTCCAACAAGGTAGCTTTTAGTGAAACTGAAGTGACATAAGCATGTTGCTTCCTTATAAGCATCTTAAATTAGTACATCGCACATGCAAAATCCAAGGGTGTGTAACATAAATATTGTTAAAATAGATATTGTGACTGTAAAAATCTCCCTAAATGTTAGGCATTTAGAAGCTTTTTAAGTTTTTAGGTGCTAAATATACTAAAGTTCTTCTCCACTCTCTTCCTGCCTGTCTGCTTACTCTCCTTCATTCCTGCCTGAGGAGGAGGGGCAAGGGGGAAGAGAAAGGAGAGGAGGAGGAAGTGCAGGAGGAGGAGCAGGAAAGGAAGAAGGAAGAAAGAGGAAATCATGATTTACTGAAGTGATTTTAACCAGGGTATCAAACAAAATTCACGAGAGAATGGAAACATCTTAAGGTCAATCACTTAACAGACTCATCCTGATACTTTGAATAATCTGGAAAATTGCGGAGCCACTAACACCAAAAATGAAGAGGTACTCCTGATGCCTTCTCTTTGGGAACACTTTTTGAAGTCTTGGCGACAACGCCTCACTGAATGATGTTCTTGCTGTTTCTTATTGGCCATCCAGATCCACTGCTTGCCTACCATGTTCAAAGCACCCTTCCCGCAGGCTAAAGAGACCACCCAGTGAGGAGTTCTACCCACAAGCGCCGGGTTTTGCAGCCCCATAAGCCCGCTCTAGAGCGCGAAGTAGGTGGGAAACAGAGGCCACACCCGGCTAAACCTAGGTATAATCCTGTCTCTCGGTGTTGCCAGCATCAGCACAGGCTGGCTCCACCTCCTCTATTGTAGACAATAGAATACCTCACATCATCTAATTTTCCCATGAAGATTAAGTCTCTCATTCAGAAAGTGTGAAGAAAGAATAGTGTTGCGTGCTTCTAGTGGTGAGTGGGCAAAGGCTTCCAAGTTATGCTGCTCCCAGGAACAGTAGTCTGGCCCTCGATAGTCATTCTCTCCGACATGCACAACCGCCTTGGTCAGCACCCATCAAACCTTTTCCAGCAAGTCGTGGGCCTTTTCTTTTTACCCCCCAACACTTCAGTGAAAGTGTTGGAGCTCATATCAACTCCAAACTAATGAGCCCTATTTTCCATGTCCCTGGTATTTGTTACTTAAGAAAATCCTGTGAGTCACATTGATCATAGAGCAGAAAAATGGCTGGTAGTAGAGGCATGATGATATAGTCTTAAAATAGCATGAAATAGGATGTGAATGTGAATGTTCAGAGAGGAAAGCATCACTTCCTTATTGTTAGATCTAATAACGTTCTGCTCTCACTCTCTGTAACTGAAGGTCCATCACAACTGGGAGAGCATGGAAGTTTAACATGGTCTTTTATGGTAAAAAAAGTCTCGAAAAAGGTTTGAGATTATGTAGTCATTCTCACTTCCTTGTAAATACTGTCATTTTCATTTAATGTTTAAAACACTGTCAGAGTAGATGGAGCCAGCAGGTGGTTCCTCTTGGTGATTTGGCGCAGTCACCTCATTCACACCCACACACAGGCCACAGCATCACCTCCCAGGCCCCCACCCACCAGTGTGCCAACCTACTTCCAGCGCTTCTTTGGCATCCCCTGAAGGAGCTGTGTGGTGCATCCAAGGATGCTGCCCGTCCCATTGAGAAAGCCAGGGAATGTGCTTAGTTGTACCTCCTCTGCACTACCACTAAGACTCAACACCACCTATTAGAAGGATCTTAAAAAAGATATTTTCCTGCAAAAAATTTCAAAGATCCATTTTAATTCACTGAAGGTTTTTAAGTAGGCAAGAAAAATGGTAAAATCTGAAACTTAAGAAGAAAAATTTAGAGAATTGTTTATTAATGTATTTTCTCAGGATAATTAATGGGATTACTACAGAAAGTGTTGTCCAGGTCAAATAAATGTGGAATACACTAAATATTTTAACTGTGATTTTTCTCAAGGCTTTAAGATGTTAATGGGCATTTGCCTTCCAAAAGAAAAATAAATCATTTCCCAAACCTATTTGATCAGGGAACCCTTTTACAATTAATGAGTAAGTTATTCTATATGCATTGGTACCAATATTACGATCCTATAACTTTAAGTAACTCATTTGATATCTAGTTTTATCCTCTATTCCCAGAATAGTATAAATTCAGAATCTCTTTATTTTCCCCATGACTGTGTGTATGTTCTGGAGTCTTCCTGTACCAAGGAGTGAGGATATTGTGGAATGGGAGGGTGACCCTTATTTTGATTTCTGTGTCAGCTATATATGCTGGTATATGCTAAGATGATCCATTTGCTACATGGTCCTGGGGAACTGGTCTGTACAGCTATTGCTGAGACGTGCTCTCATTCAAACTTCGTGAGTCTCTTTGTTACTTCAATACTACTGGGGTTGATGGGAATAATTCCACTGATAATGGTCCATGTTGAGGAACAAAAAATGTTATGCTACATGTATGCCTAATACCTCATCTTTCATAGACATCATTTAGCTATTCTTTGAGGATTTCTGGTTTCTACTGTGGAAGTGGTGCACATGTATCCTATACCTAATGTTTTGGGGGTTTTACTAGGAGATTTGCACTTAAATCTTTATGCCTTTTCTTCTTATTTCTGCTATAACTTCTCTTCCCTGAGGAAATGATAAAGTTGATTCTTAAAACAAGAAGGCAGAGGTAAGGAATATGAGGGGAAAGCCTATTATTATTTCAAGGATATTTCTTACCATTCTTGTAATATCCTTTAGGAAATGCTGTTTCAAAGAATGGGGGGTAAAAACTGATGAAAAAAAGGATGTGTGGTAGTGGTACTGCCTTGAGTTTTCATGACAATATGTGGTAGGTTACCATAATAGCATTCAGGAAGGAATGAATGCTACCTTATCTTATGACTCATTGTCTTTGTAGCCCCTTGTGAAATTTCTTACATTGACTCTGGTCTTGTGTGATTTGTTTTAGCTCCTGTTGAGCTGCCAGATGACCATAGGTGCACAAGTGACCTGAGTTAAGACCAGAAGTGCTCACATGAGTATTCACCAAAGTGTTAATATGAGTCATGAACAAACAACATGGTTGTTTAAGGCCCTAAGTTATGGAATGATGTTCATTTATGTGTCAATATACAATATAATGCAATAATGTGAAATTATATAATATGACAGGAGTAGAAAGAAGAGATATTTAGTGGGCGGATTTCTCAAATATTGGAGTATAGGCTTAAGAAAAAGAAAAAAGGGATCCTGGGACATTGCAAGGTACCCATTTTTCATTGTGAATTTTTTTTTAAAGTATGATAAGTAATTGTCTTCACTTAAAGTTCTTCATTTCATTCTTTTGTGAGGTAATCACTTTTTTTGGACATGACCTGAAGATTTTATCCAAATGCAACAAAATTCTGCAAACAATTTGTAAAAGTTAGTTCTCTGGGCTCTCATAAGAAAGAAAATAATAAAGTCAAGTATGATTATAGAGATTCTAATCTCAACGACTTAGGAAAGGTACCTGGAAGGTACCTGGGTCGAACCATGTCAGGCGGAACTTTGGCATCATTCTGTGGATGTGCCTTTCTGTAGGTCATTGCTGTTATCATTGGCTTGGACTCAGGAAGTTGTTATGTTGTTACTGCTAAAATGAAAATCAGACAGTTGTCATAATCTAAGCATATTCTCAGATATTTGATTAATCTTGATTCCTGATGAAATAAAATTTCTGAAATATTGGAAAGTATCTGTATTGGAAAATATATGTAAAGTAATGAGGTAAATGTCATAAAAAACAAGGAAAATCAAGCACATAAATGTACTCTGGACATAAATCCCCTGGTTCTGAATCTAAATGCAAATGACTAGACTCAAATAATATTAGCTCTAGTCTCAGAAAGACTTCTACTAGCCCTAGTAATTGATTTGTTCAAATTTAGTTTACATACATTTTCATATTTAATCTGTCTAAAGACAAATACTAAGATTTAGATATTATTTTCATCTACATTTTTAAGATTAATAAACTGAGTCTGAGAAAAAACGACCAAAGAGAACATAGCTGGTAAATGGTGGCCCAGGAGTTGATACTCAGGAAACACTGTCTGACATCAAATGACCTTTTTTTCTTGTTCTTTCCAAACTGTGTCAATGAGCACTGGAATTCAGTGCTTCTTCAGGAAAAGAGAGTGACAAAAGCTTGTGAAATTCACTTCTTAAGTGAAGAAGTATCTTAAACTTGGAAGTAGATATTTCTGCAGGTTATTTTTTTTAAAAAAAGAAGAAAGCAACTAGAGAGAATACAGATCTATCTAACTATAATCCTCCTGCACTGCCTTGTTTCATGCTTACTAGCTGAGTGAGCTTAGGGAATAACTGTGATCTCATTAGGCATGCTGTTGCTCCACTAGAATGTTCTAGAATCTTTTACTAGTTTCCTCACCAATAGGAAAAGTAGTCAAGTACTTCTTTGAACCACACTGGCATATGAAAATCAATATGTGTGAGGCCATGAATACTCTCATGGCCCAAGATAACTATGACATGCCAAAAATGACCAGGGGACGTGGGGTGTTGTTGACCGTTGTGTAACTGATGAGATGACAGTTAAGAAACTTTGTCTAAGGTTTCATATATATGTATATATATACATACATATGTGTACATACACATATATATGTATATGTACATGTGTATATATACATTCTATAATATATATAAATGATTAGACTGAGACTTTAATTTTTCTATCCTCATCACCTCACTCTTCTATCCCTCTTTGTTTAAATCTCTGAATGATAAAGGAAAAGTGACCTGTGACTCTCCATTTCCCACTTAACAACTCACCTTTTCCCGTATCCCACTAGACTGGGGTATAAATTACCTTGTCACTTCACTCCAGAGGAATATAATTAAAATGCATACTTTAAAAATTGGTCTGTCAGATGTAATACTGCATTTGGGAGTTCGAAGTGCTCCCAAAGGAATAAAAATGTGAGATTTCATTACCTTCTTTATAATTTCTTTTTCAAATTCTGAGCTGCAAGAATTAGGTGGCTCAAGAATAGAGCCATACACACGAACAAGCTGTCAATTGATTGGATGAGGAAAGTTTCTCACTGTTGTGTAACACTCCAAAAAGATATCTCAAGGGATCATCATCGGCTCTTGATAACTGATATAAAAAAGCCTAAAAACAGAAAATAAATAAATAAAATAAGTCATTGTACTTAGGAAATTGGAAATACAGAAGAGGGAATACAGGACCTCTTTGTATACTATGCATAGAACCCAATGAAAATGCAAAGAATGTAACTGACAGAAATATGCCTGGAATTTTTCCCTAAAACCATTATAATGTGCTTCAATTTATGCATGCTTTATTTATATTGTGGTTTTAGCAATAGCAATAAAGATGCTGGGAAGACACCTCAGCTGGTCTTGCTCATCATTGTCTTTGGAGCTCTTGACTTTTCATCTCTAGGAAGGAGTCTCCTTATGCAGAGAGAGGTCCACCATTGTCACCAATGTCCCTAAGGATCCATTTTAGGTGGGGCATACTTCAGTTGGAATTTGAGGGGCAAATTTAATCATCAGTAGGAAAGAGAAGTGGGGCTCTGGAGAGCAGGACCCTAAGATCTAACAAGTTGACTCACTTTAGACAAAGCCAGCTGCCACCTTGTTGTTTTTAACAAACAATGTTCCTAATACCTCCTTACTCTATGGTGATCTGCTTGCATAGGGAAAGGTCTACCTAAACCCTCTTGTCGGCTGTATTTCAGTTCCCTTAGCTCAGGACATGGGACTAAAGAAAGGTAGAGCCTGGCCAGATTCCCTGAGTGTTAACAAGGAACAAATCCAGAGTCATTCATCATCTTGGTGGGTCTTTAATATCCCACCTCCCCAGGGGCCAGGTGTCAGACTCTGTACACAGACCCCAAGTGAGTGAGGTGAGGGAGTGTGTCTACTTGTGTCTCGTATAGGTGACAGGTTCAGTGTTGGGAAGGTGAGTCATTAAAAGTGATCTGCGAATTTGTTGACTCCCACCAACCTCCTTTCCAAGTCAAGAAGATCTCTCTGACACCAGGGTGCCCCAGGAGCAAGGCATCTGGGAAGTGTTATCCATGTTTCAGGAGGAGGGGCTGTGCCTGAATCAGGAAATCTGGAACCCCTGATCCCAATGGCAGAACCACCAAGGTACCAAGCTTCCAGAGTTGTGAAGTAGTCCCATGGTCAGTGAAGACCCAAGCTGAGCCTCCTGCAGGTGCTTGCACTCTTTGCCAGACTCTCAGGTTGACTCCTGTGACTGTCATACCAGATTTCCCAATCCTGCTCCCTGGGGGCAAAACAGAGATCCTTACTGCTGGCTAGCCTGCGCTGTATTCCAGTAGTTACATCTACAGCCAAGCCAGAGCCAGATCAGAAAGGACCAGAAGAAGTGCAGGCCTGTCTCCCAAGTCTCACTGATTATTTAGTGCCCCTGGAGGTGCATCTGGGAAGCACGTGAATGCTGCCTGTAGGTATGTCCCAAGGGGCCAGGGAGGCATCAGCTAGCGGGAAAAAGAGCTATAAGTGGCCTCCCTTCCCCAAAATAGTCTTTCTGTGCCTCCCTGGGAGATATAGATTATATGTCTCAGGAGCAGCCATCTAGCTTCTTGCCCTAGTGCTGATGGAGTGCACCTGCTCCTACTGCCACAGCAGGAGCACATGTATGCACACATCCATGCCTTATATGCACATGAACACACATGTGTGTTAAGAGTATCATGCTGGCTGGGTGCACTAAGGATCATGTTCCTTGGCAGCAAAAGCAGGCTACCCATTCCTGCTCCTGTGAAACTCCCCTGAACCAAAATGCCAGAAGAAAACTCTAGATACAGGTGAATCAAAAGAAAAAAATTCTCTTTGCAGTCCAGGTGGGTTCAGGTTTCTTAAAGATCTGGGAAGGAAGAGATCTGGGATCATTTCTGGGAAACCCAGAGCCCCTCCAACTGAAATATGAACACACAGAAGGAGTGGACTCATTGCACGCACCCAGGCTCTGGGCCCCATAAAGGAGACAAATCAGCAAGACCATGCCCACACACACACTCTGGGAAACTAACAGCACAGAGTTGGAAGAACCCAGGCAAAGGTAGGGGTTTGAGGGGCTGGGGAAGTCATTAAAAAACTGCCAGTGATGGGAATTCAGGAACTTGCAAGACTTCTCTGACAGGACAAGTGGGTAATGCAGAATTAAGGCTTGAGGCCAAGGTCATGGTGAACAACTTTGTCCTGCTCAGAGGAGGCCCTGACCTCACCTCCTGATAATCCTCACATAGTCCCCTTCTATTCTGTGTTCAGGCCACACTCACAGGCCTGACACCTAGGCCTTTTTGTAATAGTCATCATCAAGGTCATCACCAACCCTGTCATCTCTAGCTACAATTTCCTGAAGAACAAACACCTCCTGATCTAGAGGTGTTGGTGACCAGGGGCTGAGGCAAAGTCCCAGAAGCCACAAGGGGGAGCAGGACATAAGCGACACGCCCAGAGAATCAACACATATCCCAGCACAACACGAAGTCCAGAGGAAGCAGCCTCAAAAATGTTGCCATCCTGGTCCTGGGATCTGGGGATTTGCCATGTTCCTGGTAAAGGGAGATTTTACATGAGCTGGAGTGGAGGACCCTGAAAGGGGAGGATCCTGGATCCTGGGGCCAAGGATCCTCATGATGGTCCTTAGAAGAGGAGGAGGAAGAGGCTCAGAGCCAGAGAGGAAGGAAGACACTGCATTCTGGCTGTGACAACAGAGGAAGGGCTCCCAGAGTCAAGGAGACAATGTTCTAGAAACTGGAAGAGGTCAGAGATGGATCTCCTGGAGATTCCCAGGGGCCAGCCCTGACCATGGCTGAATGGAGTCCAAGAGACCAGTTGGGGCTTGACTCCAGATCCCTCAGAGAATTAGTGACAAAAAAGCTCCAATAAGCACCAGTATCTTCAAGGGGCCACATGATTCTATCTCAAGAAACCATCCAGAAACAATGTATTCACTTTTCCTTGGGGCCCCTGCCACCCCACTCCACCTCTAGGATGTGTCACACAAAGCAGGGTATCTGGCTACAGAGGGTAGTCTGGGGTCCTGGGGAGGGGCTGTGACCTGAAGACCCCACCTCAGATGCCCACAGGTAACCTACAAAATGCCTAGACTCAGAGGGAAGGCAGGAGGCAGATCCAGGTCCAAAAGTTCTTAGGATTTTCCCTCTAAAGACAGACAAGGTTGAAGACACCTGCTTCTCTTTTAGAAGATTTGAGGAAAAACTCACTTGGCACCCTTAGAAGAGTTGTGTGTTTCTGTGGTGACCCCAGAGGAGGAGGGGCTAGTAATACAAGGAACTTCAGGGCGTCTATAGGTATCCAAGGCATGTCACCAGAGAGCTCTGTTCACTCACAAAGGAGGCTACCTGGTGGGAAAGCTATACCCTGAAGCTGGCCCCATTCAAAGAAGGTAATCCCAAGCCCAAACTCTACCCCTTGCATCTCTTTCCTTCACTTAAATACCATGAGTTGGTAAACTTTAGAAGGATTTCCTGAAGTTTGGGGCAGCCCAAGGCACCTGAACGAAGTACTCAATATCTCTGCAGATCCTGTATAGACCCTCCATAAAGTCCAAAGGCCCTGAGCAGCAT
Organism: Solenodon paradoxus; assembly: GCA_004363575.1. Classification (NCBI taxonomy): domain Eukaryota; kingdom Metazoa; phylum Chordata; class Mammalia; order Eulipotyphla; family Solenodontidae; genus Solenodon; species Solenodon paradoxus. Next base: position 74,088 of record RJWH01003169.1, on the reverse strand, counting down.
GGGAGGCAAGGGGACAGCTGTGGGGATGTGCCTTGGTTCCAGTGCCTCAGCACTCCCAATTTCAGGATACCCGCAGTGGGTGGGTGAAGAGAAGCAAGGGGGTGGGATCCCTTGATACATTTTGGTGTCCACGGCTATAGACACACACCATGTGCACACCAAAACCAAGGGCCTCACCAGGTCTTCCTGAGCCTCCAGCTTCACTGACTCCCACAGCAAATAAAGCAAGCTTACCCCTGTTCCTGAGAGCCACACTCTGTTGCCCACCCCTCTTTGAGCCATGCTGATTATTGTGACAATAGAAGCTTCCAGGACAGTTGAGAGCAGGCAGGGTGAGGCTCAGTTCCCAAGGCTCAAGTCTGTCAGAAACCCACAGAGAATGAGGTGCCCCTGCTGTCCTGAAGAAGGAGCTGGAGTGAAGTGTCTGACCTACTCAGAGACTCCGAAATATAGACCTGCAGGGTCCAAAGGGATAAAAGACCCTATCTGCATGAGTGACCTTCAGGCCAGCACACCCTCCCCATCCCAGAACCTGCCAACCAACCTGTGTACCCCAAGATAGTGAGAGGCTGCTGCTAACCCCACCCTTACCCTAGAGGACAGAAGAGGAGAGGAGAGGTGCTCAAGACCCCATTCCCCTAGGATTGAGATCCAAAACCAGTCCAGCACCTGGATCACACACAGAGATACTAAGGCTAATACTCAGACTATAATCTCCAAGATCCATAAGCTTCATTTCCTGGGACACATCCCCTCATCACCATCCAAGTCTGTCCCTAAAGTCAGAGCATTGGGAGCCAAGTGCCAGAACCCCTAGCCTTGACATGGGACCAACTCCTGTCCCTGGCTGTCATCCTTTTCCTCCATCTGCCTCTCACTATCCCTATCTGCACCCTCTCAGGGATGCAGGCTACTGGGTTCCTCTGTCCTCCACATAGCCAGGGCTGCTGGCTAACTCACCATGACTCAGGCTCCCTGAAGTGCAGATTGTTAATGCTGTAGGGGTCCATGTCCCTCAAGTACCAGGAGAAGATAGTCTTCCACATGCCAAAGTACAAGTAAGGAGTGTTCACACCCTTAATGACAGTGCCAACTTGTGCTACACCATATCAAGGAGGGTCCACAGGTTCCCAGTGTTCCACTGGGCCACGTCCTGTCAGTGGGATACATACAGTCAGCATGGATGGCCTGTCACTGTGGCACATAGACCTGGCCTCGCCAGACACAGAAAAGTCAAATGCCATTCCCTCTGAGCCTTGGGCCATACAGTACCCCCACAGAGAGTCACAGAGGCTGTGGTCAGCCCCAAACCTTCCCATGTCAGGGCTTCTGCCACCCCAGTCTCCAAAACCCCTGGGGCTGCTTGTACTCTGAGATGATTTTGCTCAAGAAATGGTTGTCATCATTCCCTGATGAAGAAGGGCCCAGCCCCCATGCCAGTTGTGCCAGACCAGGCAACGAAGCAGACCCTTTCTTCATATACATTCCAGCTGAGCACAGGGAGATGGTGAGCAATGAAGGCCACACTGCAGAGGCTTCAGTTGTTGGGTCCTGAGTAATTAACATGACTCATGGTCAATGACATGGAAGCAAAGAAAAAGTTTCACACAGCTTTCCTTTCTGAAGAAAGAGGGGGAAAGGGATAAGAAATCTGATCCACATCACTTTCTCTGTAAAAAATTAGGGTTCAAATACTAACTAGGAGGCAGTCTGACTCTAAGTCTATGTGATTAACCATGCTATACTGCCTGCTGACAAGCTGGAATGGAAGAATCCTGCCAGGCATTAATCACCTCTCTACCACCTGAGAAAGAATGGTTAAATTCTGGAGATGAGCTTCTGAAGGCAGGCCACCTTCTACAGTTCTTTGGGTTGTACACTGCTCACAGGCACCACAGATAAGAACATACTATTCTCATTTTAGATATGTTCTAATCCACACAGGAGGCTAGATGTATATGTGGAGAGCTGGAACTCCTGACCAAGTCCTGGGATAATAGCACACACAGCTGTGCACACAGTCACTGGCTTACATGCCTTGTTCCAAGCAAATTCCAGGCATCCCATGGAGTTGCTTCCTTTCTTCTGTTGCTTTCAGTGACTTAATTTCTACTGTCTGTCATCAAACCTGGAGCTGGTGATACAAAGAGAATACATACTGCCACCTATGGTTATTCAAATCATGCAATAATAAATAGCTGAATTTATTTTTCTTAAGGAAGAAATATATTTTCTAATTGGCCCAAGGATACTATACTGCCTATTAGGGGTCCTGATAAAAGTCTTTCACTACAGTCTGCAGCATATCCATTCCTTGAATTCCCTTACTTAATTAGTGCTTGGGTTATGCCAGCCATTTGAAAGTCAATTTAAAACCAACAGAGGTAGGTAGATCTCATCTTTTCCTTTCCTCTCTCTTCTTCCTTTCCTCTCCCTGTTTTCCTCCCCCTTCTTTGACCCCTTCCTTCATACCCAATCTTCTTTTTCCCTCCTTTAGTCTATGTAAGTAGACAAGTAAAATGACCTACTCATGAAGCATTTTTCAAAGGTAAATACTGGAGTATTTTTATGTGTGTTATTCATCTGTAAAAGCCACACTTGTCAATGTTCTCTTTCCATGGAGATGATCTCATTTACTGCATTGTATTTTGTCCAGGGCATGAATTAGTAACCACAAGACATGAAGATGAACTAGAGTCAGTGACCTAAACTGCATCTCCATGGGAGTTGAAGGAGCCAGCTCAGATATAAAGCCAGTAGATGACAGGGATATTTCTCTTCTGAATATTTCCTCCTGTTCAGGTTGCTGTATCACTTGTCCAGGAGAAATCTGAAAAGACCAGATAAATTGGAACATCCCTGGACTGCAGGGAAAACAAGAGGTAAAGAAGTAGGAGTTACATTCAAGTCACTGTTGCCACCCCTTGGAAAAGTTCTGCAGGAATAAGTGACAGTAACAATGGATCAGAAACCAAGACTCCCTCTTATGAAAACTAAAAATCAAGATGTAGGATGAAATTAATTGATGTAAGTAGCAGAATTCAGTGGCAGTGTTATACTTTGCACTTTGATCTTCCAATGCTGACTCCAGCTGCTTTCCAACACACCATACTGCTTTCTTGGCCTGCAAGTCAGCCTAACACCAGCATTTTAAAGAGAGAAAAGGAAAAGCCCAAGTGGACTTCATTTCTGTATTGAGATGGATGCAGTCCCAACTAAACCAGTAAAACCAAAATTGAGAAGAGATTTTCTCACCAGAGAGGTCTTGCCTCTGAATGTGGTGGTGAGTTACAGCATCAACTATTAAGCATATACCTTGGTGCCTTTCCCAAAGCAGTCTGGGATCACTTCCAAGTGGCCAGGGAGGATTCTGGAGTTCAGGCCATAGCATCTGCCTCCTACCACCCTCCTCTGTGTCTCATCTCCACTCTCCCTCCCACTAGCATGCATGATTCCTCAGAAACCCCTGGATAATTTAGAATCAACACATATTAGAAAAAGAAAAAACATGGAGATCATATAGTTAAAGCTCTTCTGCTTTAGTGGAGAGGAAAGAAGCATTTTTCAGTCAATCTGTCAGTCAAAACAAAGTAGAACTTTGTAAATCCTGATTCTGTGATCTTCCTTCTATATCACATTGGCTCCCTCCCTTCTTGCATGCTGCCCAAAGAGAAGGAGACGGAGCCCAGAGAAGCAGTAGAAGAGTCATATATCTGCCTATGCTGAAGAAGAGGTAGATGGCCTTCCCAACAGGACCAATGGGACAAGAAAATTCCCTGATGTGACCCCCATTCCTTAAAATGTTGTAAAAGAGTCTTGTGGCCACAGTTATTGTAATGCTATTCCCTGTCTCCTGGAGAAAGTTGTTCTGAAGGACATTAATAGGGAGGGTCACTGAGAGATATTCCCTTGAATGCTATCCTTGAAACCTGTAATCAAGACTGATAACTCTCTGGAGACATGGAGATATTTTATCTCACACTCTGTGCTTCCTCATTGCTGCACCATTGAACTTTGGAGGAACTGGACAAAGTGGTACAAAGACTTTGGCCCCAATATACATGGCATCAGCACTTAGCATTTTAGAGACACTTGCCCAGGGAAACCTGAATGCCAGCCACAAGATTAGCCTGAACTTGGTGAATATTAACCAAACAATGCAAGAACACTGGGAAAGCCTCCAGGTGAGGGCAGACACTCTAAGAGGGCAGACACTCCAAGGTTGCCACGGCAGTGCCCAAGAGTAGGGGGTTGCTAAGAGAGGATGGCACAGAAGGAGGCATGAAGAATTTGTCGGCATTCCCAAACCTGACCCCATGGGGAGGGGAGCAAGCAGAGGTTTATGTGGAAACAACTTGGCAGAGCCAAGCTGAGCTAGCAGCTAGCAGTTACAAGGCCAGTCCCATGGACTCTACTTTTCTCTTCGTCTCTGCCCTCTCTCTTCTTCCTTTCCTCTCCCTGTTTTCCTCCCCCTTCTTTGACCCCTTCCTTCATACCCAATCTTCTTTTTCCCTCCTTTAGTCTATATCTCAAACTAGACAGTGGCTTTGTGTGGATTAATCTACTTACCAGACTGACACATTGTGGTGAGAGTTGTTGAATCCTGTCCATTAGCCAGACTATTAACTATCAGCACCTGATCTTAACATTAGAGAATTAAGTGTTAAGAGTAAGAAGGATAAAACAATGGCTACCTTTAGTTTGTTTTTTAAACTCTAGGCATGCCCTGGTTGACTCAGTAGTTAAGTCCGTCTGTGACTGTGCTAGCAGAGTCCACAAAGAGTTCAGGGACCCAGGCTTACGACCTGGGGTCAGGGAACAACCCAAAATGAGCAACCAAAGAAACGGATGCTTGTTCCAGCTCTGTCTTCATGCCTGCTGACTTGCCTGCTTGCCTTTAGTCCTGTCTGCTTCCTCCTTTTAAAAAAAATCTATGGGTCTTTGAAATGTGGGCATCTTGAAATGTGTGAGATCTTCAGAGAAGATTTCAATCAATCAAAATCAGCTATGAAATCCTATGGAGAATACAAGAAGTAGGATGTGTTATCCCTGTCTTTTTATCTGTGAGTAATAAAAGACCATTGAGTGGTGATCAGTACGGTATTTATTAAAGTGTGATCAGCCCTCATTCACAATAGCTGTACGCTATGTACCAACAACATACTAGATCCTGTTTCAAAGCCTGGGAGTAGAGAGATGAGACATAAATTCCTGTCCTCAAGATGATCCCCAGGCTAGTACAAGAAGCTGGAGTGGGGTAATACTGGCATGCACTAGGAGACAGGGAGTGCTTTCTAGAAGCAGAATAGGACCCTCTTGCTGACAACATCTTGGTCAGAGGAGTTAATTTTTTAATTCCTTGCTACTAACTAGAAGTACACTACCAGTGAAATAGAAACACTTTCTTGAAAGAATCAATTTCCCTTGTGCAAAGGGAAGAAACAAGAAAATAAGAAGGAAACTCCTCGTAAAGGCACACTGTCAGCACTTCTAATACCATATCATCTAAGTCGTGCAACATTCCCATGAAGATTTTCTAATTCCCCTGGAGAGAAAATTGATCCCAAAAGCTGAGTAACTTTTCCAAGTTTCCACAACTTAGGTTTAAACTTCAAGTATCCACTACATAGTGCTCCCCTAGAATTCACAGTTCCACACTGTCAATGGTGCAAGAGCTGGATCCTACAGCAGGAGTTATGCCTCTTCTGAACACAGAAACCTCAAGCATAGGGGAAATTTTAATCCTATTGTCAATAAAACAGGCCAAATATGAGTGCTTAGTTAATATTGTGAAGCTGGAGTCATTCTCTGAGAGGGCAGTTCCTGATGTGCTCTTAGATAGATCCACACCAGGTCCCAAACTTAGCAAACTAAGATCCCAAAGTGGGAAGGTAATTTCCCCAGATCCCATTTCTATCGCTCCTCACCTCCTCTTCTCACTTGCTTCCTGTCAAGCCTCTTCACTGTTTTGCAGGTCACCAAACATAGGGCAAGGTGGAAAATGTCTCTCACTCTCATATTGTGCCTGCTGCAAGGTGAATTCCAAACATAAGCTTAGATTCAGAGTTTGGCAAACCAGTCTCAAGCTTTCCAGGCTACATAGATTTATGTTGGGCACATCAGTAGCATTCAGCACTCCCTTGGAAGTTAGATATATATATCTTCTATATAGATATAGATATAGATATAGATATAGATGGCTTTCTAACCTGTAATTCAAAGCGCTATAGTGGTTAGATATAAGTCCAGGAGAAAAGGAGGCAAGAGCTGAGATGAGAAGGCATGTGCCCAACTTGATTTCTAGAATATCACTGTTTTGATATTCTCTATGCCTTTATGCTCTTCCACTCATTTGCTGACTAAAAGTTACAAGTTGAGAGGCCCAGGGAGTACAAAAGATAGAAGCAGCACTGTATCATTACCATTAATTCTAAAAACACTCAAGTGCCAGACTCAGTACTAGTGAAAAATGAAAACCCTATCCTAATCTTAAAGAATTAAGAATCTACAAAGAAAGTAAATGAGCAAATAAATATTACATCTTGTTTTTACTTATTTAGTCAGCATACATTTATAAAGGGTCTGCCATGTAACTGTCATTTGAGACAGTTGGATGAAAGACTGATCCTTACCCTTAAAGGTCTTGGCAGACTGGTGTGGTGAGGTTGAAGGTGTATAGATTACGCTCAGGTAGCAAATGACTTTTTCTCCATGTTATCGTGTCTGAATTTGTATGTTAATGGAGAGTTATTAAGAAATATGTGTTTAGTTTCTGATACCTAGAACGTCGTCCCAAACAGATGTTTAACAATAATTTTAAGTAAGTTAATGAATGGGTAAAATGCTTTGATAATGCCAAAAAATTAACAACTGTCTGGATTAAAAACAAATCAAAAATGTAATAAATAAAATGTGGCCAATATTCTGAGCAAGCACCCTCTGTGCGATATAATCAAACCACCTCTTCATTTTAATTTTCCACTGCTGGAACTCTGGTGTTGGTCTCTCCTATGTGCCCTGAACCCACATGAATGTGCCAGTCCCAGAGAACAAAAGCAAAGCCCACTGCTGCCATCTCCCACAGCTAGAGGATAAGTAGAGAAGGCTGAAAATAAGAGTGTGGTCCTCAATTCTTAGGATAACCTCTGTTCTCAATCTTGGTATCACACCGTCTGAAATTCTGGGGGATTTCATAGACCAACAATGTCTTTGACTTTTATTGGTGACAATTTCTGACTCATGGCCCTGGAAATTTGGGCAAAACATCATTCAGTTTCTTCAGTTCAGACCCCAAGTGTCTGAGCCCAGAGTCATCTCCAAGCCTGGACACATTGACTGAAATATCTTTAGGCCTCTTGGTCACAGTTGACCATAAGGCATGACTGGCTTTGAGCTGAGTTTCCAGTGAGCCTTAGTAAAGTTTACTCATATGAAACAGGGATCATGATAGCTACCATAAAGACTGGTTGTTGAAATTTACTGATAGACTTTGAACTGCATCCTTGACTGGGGAGCTGCAGAGGAATAGAAGCAGACATCATCAGAGGACATTTCAAAACTTATACTTAGAGCACAGGGCACTCCCCTGGGAGAGTCCAGATGCTGGATAACAGTGGGGAGGGAGACCCAATGCCCACCAGTCTTTAAAGGAACACACAGAGGCTAAAGGCAATCTTGCTTCTTGGCCAAGGAGTTGAGTGGTGGGGGGACAATAATGGATTCCATCAACCAAAAGAGCTCAGTAACTGAGAGGGAGTTCAAGACCTACCTGTGAAAGTCCTGCCCACTACATTGGAGATCTATAGTGAGTGAATGCCAACCTCCTGGGGGGTCAAGGGAGCTCACAGGGGCAGATTTTGAACTTGCTCCCTTACTGGGGAGCTGAGAAAAGTAGAAGCAGTCTCTACTTGACGGTATCACACAAGGGACCCTCTTGGGAGAGTCTAGGTGCTAGAGAACAGTGGGAAGGGAGATCCACCCTTCTCATCAGTCTTTAAAGGAACCTACAGAGGCCAATCTTGAACCCTGACCAAAGAGCTGGGTGGGAGTGGGAGGAGCAAGAACTTGTCCCATCACCTAAAGAAGCATTAGTAACTGTACATGGGAGTGCAGAGAAGATATGCCTGGGAAGCTCCAGTTCCCTGTGCTAGAGGGCTGTGGGCTCCACAGAACTCACAGGGTCTGCTTGTTTACTTGATCCTTGGATTGGAGAGCTTTCCATCAGTGGCACACAAGAGATGAATTGTCCCACATGCCCACAAAAGGCATTGGACACCACTGAAATAGCATTTGTATCCCACAAAAGAGGGAGAATTCCTGGGAGGTAAAAAGTCCCCATCACCCCCACAAAACTCAAGTAGTTACTATTGGTCACACCAGGAACCAACATCACCATTCAGGAAGGAATCTAACATAAAAATAAAGAAAAACACAGGGCTAAATCTGAGAGAAGAAAGCCATGACAAAATCAAAGTCACTCAAGAATGTATGAATGGCAGAAAAAGAACCTCCCCATAGAAGTACTCAATTGTTATTGAATGGGACAAGCTAAAAGAGAAAGTGTTCCAAACTATAGTGATTTTAAAAAGCTGAGATGCAAAAGTCATTCAAAACCACCCAAAGGGAATTGGAAGAAATAAAAAAATGACAAATCAAAGGGAATACATCACCAAGGAGATCGAGGCCATGAAGAAAGCCCTAGCAGAAATGCTAGAGAAAAAAACATGAAAAGTCATAAACAAACTCAACCATGCAGAAGAATGAATCTAAAAAATTGAAGACAAGATCAGAGAAGAAACCTTCACAGAAGAGGAGAAACAAGACTGAGGGAAAACTGAAGAAGTCTTATGAGATATATCAGACACCATAAGAACAACAAACATCAGGATAGTAGGTATTCCAGAAGGACAGAAAGGGAAAAAGGTACTGAAACACTACACAAAGAAGTTATTTCAGAGAACTTCCCACATCTGTCACAAAAGTAACCAAAAAGATACAAAAAGCAGATAAAATACTGAAATTTCTAAATATAAAAAGACCTGTTGAAAATAACTGATTTGGTGGAAGATGACAACTGCAGATAGTGAGTACTATGATGCTGCAGGAAAAAATTTGTTTTTCAAACAGAGGCAACTTGTGACTTCTGCAGCCATCCAGGGGAACTTAGAGAACAGAATGAATCTAGCAGCCAGCCCTACAGATGGGTGAGAGAGATGTGGAGATTAAGTAAAGACTTAGGCAGTAAAGGTGAGTTCTGTGGTAAAAATAAGGTTTTTGTTCTAAGCAGGGTGCTTGCAGAGATTACCTGCCTGCTACTAGTGTTGTGTGGGGCACGCCAGCATTTTCATAGAGTGTAGAGTGGCCACTCTGATCCCCAGCACATGTGGCATACAGTGGCAGTGATCCCCATTGCTGCCTTTCTTCACTCCTGTGAAAACTGCAGAGGCAGCCCCACTAACCTCTAGCAGTGCAGATTCAGACAGATCTGGGAGTGGCAAGCCTGTGTCAAGTTATGAAGAGAAAGGGGTTCTGTGGCTGCTGCTGGCACAAACTCTTGATTAGAAAAAGCCCAGAAGGAGAGCTGGGGACAGAAAGAACAAGAAAATAGAGGTGCTATGTTCCTCCTACCACACACCCTATGACTTGAGCCCTTTGGGACTTGGGATCCAGTGGCTGAGACCCTGGAAGAACCTAGGGAAAGGACTTGGTACTGATGATTTGGTGAAAACAAAAGATCCAAGCACAGCTAGCAAGATCAAGGTCACCTAGCCTCAGCCAGTCAAGCTTTATCAGCAAAATAAGCCCCCTGCCATATCAAGCTGCAAAAGTTACATGCTCCCAGATGGCCAACTGCCCTCACCCACCTCAGAGTCATCTTCACTCCTTGACACAGCAGAAAAAATTACAGAATCCTGTAAAGGTCAAAACATTTGTTTTGCAGAAAACAAAAAAACTTGCAGTTGATAAACAAGAGCCCCTATCATAAAAAATACACCTTGAAACCTCAAGAAATGGAATCACAAGATCATAGCTCACCAGAAATTAACTTTGAAGACATGGAAGAATGCTTCTTTCTAACAGATAAAGAATTAAAAGCTTAATAAAAAAGACTCAGAGAATTTAGAGAAAATTCAGATAAATAAAACAAGAATCCTTTTTTGGCCACAAGTGGCAAGATTTTATTCTTTTTTGTGGTTGAATAGCATTCCAGTGTGTATATAAATATACACATATATATTACAATATAATCACATTTATCTGTTCATCATTGAGAGAACTTAGTTTTCATAGTTTGGCTATTGTAAATAATGCTGCAGTAAGTATGGGGTTGCAGATAGTTTTCAAGTCATAAAGTCTTGCTTAATCTGTGCTACCACATTATGAGATTGGTCTTATGATTTGAGGCTCAGAGAAGTTAAGTAACTTGTTTGAGGTCACAGAGTTAGCAGATGAGAGCCATCAAATTTTGTCTCCCAAGTTTCTACCTTTAACTACATTAGGAACTAGATAGTGAAAGTCTGCCCATGTCCTATTTTCCAGAGATCATTTGCTATCTAGTCTCCTGATGGCCCCCACAGAGCCACACTGCCTGGTACTGACAACTTTGTAAAGTCTTCTCAAGTTTGAGCTGGTCCTGCAATTTATTTTTGACTAATAGACTATGGCAGGAGGGACAAGGCATGACGAGGTCGTCAGGGGGCTTTCTGCATACTTGCTCATTGGATGCTGCCCCTGGGAACCCAGATATGGGAAACCCAAACCACGTGGAGGGAGAGGCCACATATAGAGACTCAGGTTGAAAGCTCAGGTGAGCTGGTAGCCAATGTCCAACATCAGTGAGCCAAGTCCAGCTCGGTAGAACTCCCAAATGGCCAATGTCCAACATCAGTGAGACAAGTACAGCTCGGTAGAACTCCCAAATGGCCAATGTTCAACATCAGTGAGCCAAGTCCAGCTCGGTAGAACTCCCAAGTGACCAAAGTACCAACTTCATGCTGGCTGTAACTTCATGAGAAACCTAAGCAAAAACCACCCAGCTAAGCCCAGTCACCCTAAGAACTATAATCATAAACTGTCACTTTCAATATCTAAGTTTTGGAGTGGTTTGCTATAATGTGAGAGTTCACCAGATGTTTGTTAACTATTTAGTGTGTATATCTCCAGGATGTTTATACACCTATAATTAATAAAGATGATTGTTACCACAAAATGACATCATCCAATAATGCTATTGTGTAAGCTGATATTTTTTCAGCTGGAAACAAACCATGGATTTTCCCCCCAGAGTCAATAATATTCAAGAAATATTCACTTATGGCTGGGCATTCCTGATTTTATTTTTGATCACACAGAGTTTCATTAAGCATCTTTTTATGTTTCCCTAGAACGAATTCCCAAAAGTAGAAATGCTGGTTTCAAGGGTAAAATACTTTTCTTTTCTCTCTCCTTCTGTCCTTGAAGGAAGCTAAGAGAATTCTTAAAAAGGAAAAGGGTTCAAGATGGAGGGATAAAAGGATTGGGTTAGACACCAAAATTAACTTTTTTATAGCAATGGCAGTTGTGTGAAGAAGAAAAGCCACAGATACCACAGTGGCTGGGTCCAGAGAGGTCTTAAGAAAAGGACAGAATTACTTATCTGGAATGATTTAATTCCTGGGTTAACTTTCTGAAAACCTTCATTCTCTGTATCCTAAATGATCTTAAAACAAGAATCTTAAACAAATAAATAATCAAAAAAGGCTGAAAATGTAGTCCTACAGAAAAAAATAACAGATCAAGGATTTAAAGGAGATAATTAATGAAACTATGAATAATATAGGTGAATATAGGCAGCTCTGAAAATAAAATAACCCAAATGGAAGAAAATATTAATGATATAGAGGATGGCAATACAGAAAAGAACCAGGAAAAAGAAAGAAAATTTAAATGCAAAAAAAATGAAGAAACAGAGAACCATCTGATGCCACCAGGAAAGGCAACATTAGAATACTGAGTAGGTGAAGAATACTGGTAGGTGAAGAGAAAAAGAAGGGAACAGAGAGCATATTCAAGGAAATAATTGCTGAAAACTTCCCAAACCTAGAACAAGGAACAAACATAGAAGTCAATGGAGCCGGTAGAACACCCAACTATATAAATGCAAAAAACTACACCAAAACACGTAATTGTGAAACTATCAAAAATATAAGACAAAGAATGAATCCCAAATGTAGCTAGGGGAAAAATAAGATAACATACAGAGGTTGTCCTATCAGACTAACTTCAGACTTCTCAGCAGAAACTCTACAGGCCAGAAAAGAATGGAATTATGTCTTCAAAATACTGTAGATAAAAAGTGTCAACAAGAATACTGTATCCTGCAAAACTCTCTCTCAAATTTGAGAGAGAAATGAAGTTTCTTTCCCAACAAACAAAGCAGAAAGAGTTTGCAACAAGACTTCTACAAGAAATGTAAAAAAGAGGCTCTACTATCTAAATCAAAGAGAAAAACTACAAAAATATAAACACAGTAAATAGATCAAAAAAACCAGAAAGCAAAAATCAAAATGGCTGTAGCAAGTTCTCAAATGTCAATAATTACTGTAATTATAAATGGACTGAACTTGCCAATCAAAAGGTACAGAGTTACTAAATGGATTAAGAAACATAACCCAACTCCATGTCGTCTACAAGAAACTCAACTTAGGTCGAGAGACAAGCAATGGCTTAAAGTGGAGAGATGGAAAACAGTACTCCAAGCTAATGGGTCCAAAAGAGCAGGAACGGCTATGCGCATATCAGATAAAGTAGTCTTTCAACAAAAGAAAATAAAAAGATATAAAGATGGACATTATATAATGATAAAGAGATCAATACACCAAAAAGACTAAACATTTATTAATATGTATGCACAAAATAAAGGAGCACCCAAGTATATCAAGCAAATATTAAAAGATCTAAACTGAGATATTACAGCAACACAATAATAATAGGGAACTTCGATATTCCTCATTCAGTAAAAGACAGATCCTCCAGACAGAGACTCAATAAAGAAACAAGATCTTTAAACAACAAAATAGAAGAGTGGACCTAATAGATGTATAGAGTACTTCACCCAAAAACTATACATACACGTTCTTTTCAAGTGTTTATGGAACATTCTCAAGGATGGACCATATGTTGGGGCATGAAACAAGTCTCAATAAATTTTCAAAGACTGAAATCATATCTAGCATCTTTTCAGAACACAATGGCATCATACTAGAGTTCAACCAAAAGGAGGAGAGGAAAACCACAAAGGAGTGGAGAAATACAACATATTTTTGAGCAACCATTGGGTAATGGAATAAATTTTAAAATACCTGGAATCAAATGAAAATGAAGACATAACATATCAGAATGCATGGGATGCAGCAAAAGCAGTAATAAATAGGAAAAATTATAACACTACAATCCGACCTCAGAAAATAAGAAGATTCACAAATAAAAAAACCTAAACCTTCACCTAAAAGAGCTAGAACAAGAGCTAAAACAAAACCTAAATCCAACAGAAGGAAGAAAATAATAAAGACTAGACTAGAAATCAATGAAATAGACATCAGAAACTATTCAAAAAGTTAATGAAACCAAAAGCTGTTTTCTGAAAGAATAAACAAAATAGTCACTTGCCAGACTCACAAAAAAGTGGAGAAAAACACAAATAAATAGAATCAGAAATGAGAGAAGAATGGTCACAATAGATAGAGAAGAAACACAGAGGACTATAAGAGAGCACTATGTATAACTACATGGCAACAAACTGAATAACCTAGAAGAAATGGACACATTCCTGGGAATGTACAATATCCCCAAACCAAACCAAGGAGAACTAGAAATCATGAACAGATTAATTTACAAGCAAGGAAATTGAAAAATAATTAAAAACCTTCCCAAAATCAAAAGCCCTGGACCAAGCAGTTTCACCAGTGAATTCTACAAAGCATTCAAAGAAGAAGTAATACCAATTCTTCTTAGACTGTTACAAAAATAGAAGATGGAAAACTTCTAAACATTTTATGGTGTCAATATTATGCTGATTCCAAAACCAGATAAAGATAGCACCAAAAAAGAAAACTATAGACCAATATCCTTAGTGAATATTATCAAAAAATTATCAACAAAATACTGGCAAAATGAATTCAACAACATATAAAATGAATCATACACCATAATCAAGTGTAATTTATTCCAGGGATGCAAGGATGGTTCAACATATGCAGATCAATAAATGTGATGCACTGCATCAATAGAAAAGGATAAAACCCATATGATCATGTCAATAGATGCAGAAAAAGTGATTGACAAGATTCAACACCTTTTATGTTACAAACCCTCAAAAAGAGTTATAGAAGGGATGTACTTCAACATAATAAGGTTATCTCACAGCCAATATTGTGCTCAATGGAGAAAAGCTGAAAGCTTTTCCTCTAGGATCTCAGGAACAAGGCAAGGATGTTCACTGTCACTGTTACTATTTAATATAGTGTTGGATATCTTGACCAATGCAATTAGACAAAAGATATAAAAGTTATCCAAATAGGAAAGGCAGAAGTGAAGCTATCACTTTTCAAGGATGATACAATAAAAGACATAGAGAACCCCAAAGAGTCAAGTAAAAAGCTACTAGATATAATAAATACGGTAAAGTGGCAAGCTACAAAATTAATATTAAAAGATGTGTACATTTATGTATGCCAACAATGAAAATGCAGAAAGAGAACTGAAGAAAACAATACTATTTACAATTGCATCAAAAAAATGAAATACCTTGGAATAAACTTAACCAAAGTAATTAAGGACCTATAGCATGAGAACTACAGGACATTTCTGAAAGAAATAGAAGATGACACAAAGAAATGTAAAGATATGCCATGCTCATGGATCAGAAGAATCAACATAATCAAAATGGCCATATTACTCAAGACAATGCTATCCTCATCAAAATTCCAAAGACATTCATCACAGACATAGAACACAAAATAATGAAATTTATTTGAAACAACAAACAGCCCAGAACAGCAAAATCAATTCCCAAGAAATGAAACAATGGAGGAATCATGCTCCCTGACTTCAATCTCTACTACAAAGCAATATTAATTAAAACAGCAGGACCAACAGGAGAGTACAAAACTCACCAATTAAATAAATTAAATCATGGAAATGATATGAACACATTTGCATATTTATATATGTGTACAATTCATAAAAGATTATCATAATGATGTAAAGACAAAAATAATCTATTACAGACACAAAACGTAACTCTAAAGAGGTAAGTATCTGTAAAGTAGAAGAAACTGACAACAAACACCACAGAGGAAAAAGCAAATAAAAATAAATGTCAAATAAAGAAATAGACACCACAGAAAACCAACAGAAAAAAATGCTCAAAAGATAAAAATAAAGCCCTATATATCTGTTATCACACTAAATATGAGTGGACTCAAAGCATCAATCGAAAGGCACAGAATTGCTGGCTAGAGTGACAAATAGGATCCATCAATACTATGCTTACAAGAAACTCATAGGATCCAAAGATAAACACAAGTTGACATAATCAAGACTGGAAATATATACCAAAGAAACAGTGATGAACAGAAATCAGGAACTATAATACTTTTCAGACAAAATAAACTTCCACTGAAAAGGATAGCACAAGGCAAGGCAGAGAACTAAGTTATGGTCAAAGTGATAATTCATCAAGAAGTAACTATCATTAATACATATGGACCCAATGCTGGACCATCTAAATATATATAACAAATACTGACAGAGCTAAAGACAGATATTGACAGTAACACAGTAATAGTAGAGGACTTCAATACTCCACTTAGGTCAATAGATAGACCATCCAGGAAGAATATCAACACAGTAAAAATGGCTCTAAATGAAGCAATATTGTCATTGGACCTGACAGACATATACAAGATGTCTCATCCCAATGGAAAAAGAATACACATTCTTCTCAAGTGTATATGGAGCATACTCAGAGATAGGTCACAAAACAAGTCTCAGCAAATTTTGCAAGACTGAAATTATGGAAAGTATATTCAATGACCACAGTGGGTGAAACCAGAAATGACCCAGAGGAGCTAAAATGCAAGAACCACAAAGATATGGCTGTTGAACAACACGTATCTGAACAACTCATGGATCATTGATGAAATTGTCTTCTGTGGAACAAACGATTAAGAGACGAGCTACCAGAAATGTTGAATGTGACAAAAGTTATTTCTGAGAGGAAAGTTTATGGACAGATTTTTAGAATCCTATAGCCTTCCAAAACTGAACCAGGAAGACACAGAAACCATCAACAGACACAGAAATTGAAACTGTAAACAAAAATCTCCCAAAAAACAAGAGCCAAGTTTCAGACAGCTTACTAATAAAGTGGAGAATTCTACCAAACATTCAAAGAAGAACTAATCCCCATTATCCTTAAAGTCTTCCACAAAATTGAAGAGTAAACACTCCCAGATACGTTCCATGAGGCTAATATTACCATGATCCCAAAACCAGATAAAGGCAAGCAGGCTAGAATGAAAGCAAGTAGGCAGGCAGGCAAGTAGGAAGATACAGGAGGAAGAAGCATTTTTTAATCATTTAGTTGTTCATTTCCGTTTGTTACTCCTGGCCCTCCAGCTCTAGGTTGCAAATTCAGGTCCTTGGGTTTTATATGAACTACACCGGAGACTTAACATCTTGGCCAGCAGGCTGTGTCTGTCCTATATCTTTAGGGCCTTTGAACCCAAGAACATTCAATTTAATATCCTACCATTAGGACCACTACATAATTTGGAGGGACCAGTGCAAAATGACAATGCAAGATTCCTTTTTCAAAAGTTATTAAGGTTTTCACTGTGATTATAGCAGTGCATTAAATCAAACACCCTCTGAGTATTGGGCCCCTTGTAACTGGACAGAGCACATGTATGTGAATCTAACCCCACCTGCCATATATACCTTTCTTTTAAAATTAATTTAATATTTATTAAGGTAACTTGGATTTACAAAATAATATAATCTGACTTATACATGTTCCCCATTCTTCAGATACATGACAACCTCCAAATTACTAAAGGTTTCACCATTGCCCACTGGATCCCACCACAACTGGCCCCCACCCACTGCCCTGTCCTTACTGGTAACCTCATTCTATTTCTAATGTCCAAGGGTTGGCTTTGGTTAAGCCTATTCCTTTCTTTGTTACTTTTTATTCCACATATGCGTGAAATCATTCCGTATTTGTCTTTCTGTTTTAAAAATTATTATTTAATTTTTCTTTATAAAATCATACTCATTTAAAAATATTGAACTCACTTCTCAGTCTATAGTATTACATGCTGCACCCACCACCAGAGTTCTAGTGTCCTTTACCATCACTTTGTTCCCTCTCTCCTTCCCTCTGCCTTACCAACACCCTGGCAGCCATCATCTTGTGTCCTGTGTGTTTTGCTGGGGTTTATCTGTTTGCTTCATTTTATTATAATCCACATGTGAGTGAAATTATCCAGTATTTCTCGTTTTCTTTATGATTTATTTTGTTTAAAATAATCCCCTCTAGTTCCATCCAGATTGTTGCAAAGGGCACAATTTCATTTTTTCAGCGGAAGCATTGACTATATGTTTCATAGCTCTTTATCCAGTCATCTGTTGATGAGCATTTAGGTTGTTTCTATGTCTTGGCTATTGTGAACTGTGCTACTATTATTAACATAGGAGTACAGGGTGTTTTTATGATTAAAGATTTTATATTCTCTGGGTATATGCCTAGGAGAGGGATCAGAGTGACAATCATTTGTTGGACTGGACTGGATATACAATTTTAGATTAGACTGGACTTTTCCTTATCCTTGTGAGACTATGAAAGTTACTATACCCTGAGATTATGACAGAGTTCATAAAAGAGCAGAAAAGTCTAGAGAATGTGTATGAAGAGTCAGTGAGAGAAAGAATAAACTATTTCTGCTTGCATCTGATCACACTGAAATCACTCAGTAAATGGACCACATACTATGGTTCTATGAAAAGACATATTCACAGCAATGTTTATCTGTGCCTTTCCAGGTAACTTGGCTGTTTCTGTTTCTACTGAAAAGTAAAAGTAACAGGATTCTTGTTTTGTAACACCTTCTCCTCTCAGCTGAAATCACACTGATCTGTTTTTACTATTTAGCATCTTCTCTTTTACACTCCAGACAAACCATGGCTCTCTGTAAGATGCTGCCTCCATCCTCTTACAGGTGTTTAGATGGAATATTTTTTAACATCTGCATTAGAGCACAATGGAATTAATCCAGGCTCTAAAATTAGAATGCCTGGAACACAGTAAGTTTTAGCTAAATAGTAAGATTATTATTGATTTTCTATCTCTTAGATAGAGCTTTGAATACAGTTCCATTCCATATCTTGGAGATACTACTGACCCAGTGGCTAAGCTCTGATATTTCAATATTGATTCCTCTTAGCTTCAAATTCATGGAGACATTTTCTGATCTTTCTCCTTTATTCTGGCAAAGTTTGGAGCTTGTAATTTCCCACATGGTGACTATACTCAGCACTCTCTTATGAGATTTTTTTCTTTGTCTACAAGTGCAAATGCACTGAAGAGCCCATGACTGGTGTTTGGGGAGCCTGGGAGAGCTGTAACCATCCAGTAAAAGTTGTGTTCCCTTATCCATTAACAGGCACCAGAGAAAGTACTGGTGTCACCAAAGTCCTCTGACATGGATCTGCCACAGTATTGTGTCCACGAGCCAGTGCATTGACCTCCACTAAGCATGGGTGTGTGACTCCAGCAGATTTCCCACAGAGTGTCTCGTTTGTGGTCAGGCTGTCCCAGTTGCCCCCAGATAAAGTAGGGCACTATTGCTGTGGCTTTGGAAACAGAAACAATATACTGTTCTTCAACATGAATGAATGTGGTCATCTCTGCAGTTTTGAGCTGACAGATCAGGCTTGTTGAAGTAGAGATACTACTCCACTCTGCTATCAGGCTAGAAAGGAGAGACACAAGAGAAGGCACAGAGGTCCAATAGAGCTTTTAAAATGGGAGGAGTGATGAAAAGTTAGGGATAAGGCAAGGAGTTCAGGAAGTAGGCTTTCTTTTCAGAAGGAAGCTTGATAATAAGAAAAACTTCCCAATTGAATGTAGGCAAGCAATCCCACCCAATTCTCCATGAAAGTTGTAGAATATATATTTGAAGAAAGTTCCAAGAAGGTAGTGAATTGAATAATGTGGCTTCTTACAGTTATATCTCTTTGTTCAGACTTGCAGAGCAGCTAAAATGTGTATGACAGAAAAATTGGGACCGGGCTAGTCCTAAGACTGAATCTCTCGACAAACATCCTACAGATACCAGGTCCATTCTTGTGTAGGAGTTGATGCAGACATCCAGGCTGTGAGAGACCAGTATGCAGGAGAGGTGGCATGTTAAGAAGCAGATGGACATGCAGACCACAGGGTAAGCTTCTTTTATTAGATATTGCTATCTAACTATCTATTGAGAATGACTCTTCTAAAGTTGAGTTTTTTTTCTAATTTGAGGGAAAGAATAGTGGGAAGTGGATCTCTGAAAAATTGGGTAATATTGGGGTTCCAGATAGCAAAGAATATATGGTCATGGGAAAATACATCAGGTTTTCCCAAATTTTTAGTTTGCCTAACATACTGAAAATACAGGATGTCTTACTGAGGTCACATGACATTTATCAAACCCTAAATCTGGCATCTTTTGCTAAGTTCTGTAGGCAACCTGGAGAGCCTTCATATGTGGTCTCCGTCTGCTATTCACACAGGATATCCCAGCACAATCCCCCAGCTACTCCAGCTGTGTGGAATCCTTTGGAACAGCATCTTCAGCAGTGAACAGATGGATTCCAGGAGCCATTCAGACAATAGAAAGACAGGGGACAGAATGGGCCAAAGTTTGTCTGACTGATACACCAAGAGAGAAAATAGAAAGGGTCAGAATAGCCCTGAATAGTTTGGAATGTCATAGGGAGGAATAGACAATCAATGTGGGAAGCCCTCCAAGAAATATCAGTTTCTAAGCAACAATCCCTGAGTTGTATTGAAGGAACTACTCCAGCTAAAGATAGGTGGACCTCAAGGCCCGCCAACATAGACATGGAATCTGTGAAAGGAATTACTGAAGGAGACCTGGATACTCTTGCTGAATACAATGATCCCCAAACACCAGAAAGCTAGGACCGAGCAGCGGAGCCTCTGAGGTCCCCTAGAAATGGATCCTCTATGGAGAGGTAAGCTCCCATTTTCTTCTCTTGGTTGAGGCTCTGCATCTTCCCCATTTCCTGGAATGCCCTGTAATTATCTGACTTCTGTGTCCTTCTCCATCTGCTCATTTCTGTTGCTTTGTAACCACAAGACAGTAGAGGGAAAGGACATAAAAATCACACTCTCCCTCATTAAAGGGTCATTTCATTTTCATGAAATTTTCAAACAAAAATCCAAACAGCAGAACAAGAGAATAATAGGTGAGAACTTCGGGACTTTTTAAAAAGATGAACAGAAGCTTCAGCAAGAGGAAATGACTTGGTAAACCTACAAGGAAAGACTCTGACAGTCAAATGCCAAACCTAGACTGTTACTCTCACTCAGTTTTCTTTTCTACTATAGCTCATTTGTGGGACCCACATACCGATTATGAGGTAGGAAAAGGATTCAGGGTCTCAAATCTGAAGGCAGGGTTCCTAGTCCCAGCCCTGCTCCTAAAAGGTATGGGGGATGAGGGTAACTTACTTGCCTTGGCCTCAGTTTCTCACCTGTAAAATGTGAAGCATGAACAAATGGTCTTAAATCTCCTTTCCAGGCCCAACTTATTATCTCCTGTGCTCTTCCCATCCCCATCCTTGCTTCTTGCACTCCAATGCTTCTCCAGAAGAGTGAAACATCTCTTGGATCCTGACTCCAGTCTCTATGGTACTGTTTCCACTTATCCTTATGGCTCTTATTCTATTGCAAAGAAAACTCTGGAGAAAGAAGACTTGTGAATTGAGTTTAAGTAACTCCAACTTCCATGTGACACTTTAAGGACTAGGTAGGGTCAGAGTTGGTGCCAGGATTTTGGATGTAGAGAGCTAAATCTTGATCTGAGCTATTTGACTACTTGGTTTCATCAATCAAATGAGAAAATTTTCTCTGCTCTTATGTTTCAATGGCAGCCTATAGTTTAAGGAGAAGCTCTTCAGAGACTAACAGGACAAATACTAACTGTAGGCCTATAATCTACATTAGCAACTCCAGTAGCAAACAACAGGACAAAGCCGCATGTGCACCCTCCTGTTTGACCCAGCTGAAAGTCTTCTTACAGCATGGCACACAGGTTCAAATACTCCTATAGTGAGTGCCCCCATGGTGAGCACCGTGACAATTTGGAGGAGTAAGTGGGAGAAGCTAGATTTGTCAGACCCAAGGCCCTAATATTTATTTATCTAAAGCCTCAATTATAAGTCTTTAGTGTTTTGAAGATTTTAGATGGATAGGGGTGTTTCTCCAGTATTCAAATTCAGTGCCCAGTATGATCAGTCTACTGTGTTTGAAGTTCAAGAGACAGAAAGGGAAGCAGGGGTTATCTTGATTCAGATGACACATTCCTGGAGCTTTCAGCCAGATCAGCTGTCTCATGTGGTAAAGAAGATGCTCCGGGATTCTCTCCTATCTGTGCCAACCTGACTCTACGGAGTAGAAGGGTAACCTGCTCAATCCCCATGAAAGGAGAACCAGGACCAAGTGTTATGACACCAGCCTCTCATCTTTCTTCCATCTGTTTAGATGGAAGTTAATAACCTGGGACTACATCTGGGGAAGCAAAGTCTAAGAAGGTCAAGCACATTCCACAGCCCAATGTGACAATGTAACTCAAGTAAAGCTTCAAAAACAGATTTATTAAAAGCTGGTAGAGTAAGAAAAGTGGTAGATTTCCATTCTGGAAGATTGAAAATGTAAGAGGCTTCTAATTAGTATGGAGAATGCAACTACTCAATCATCACTCCTATCCTTTTCTTGGCATCTCCATTTCTAGCCAGAAGTCAGAAAAGCTGCCACATCAGAGTTTTAAGGAAATCTGTGGTTCACCAGTAGGCAGGGCCCGTGTAAGTTCAAAGGGCAGTGCAGAGCCAAGTTCAGCATCTCAGGCCAAGAATTTATATCTGAGCAGAGTTAAGTTCAGAGTGAAATCTTTGCCAATAAAGGAGTGGGGCTCTCCTTTGGGGGCTGACCAATGCCTATGGCAGGACTAGTGGACTTAAAGGGGCAGAAGCAAAATAAGCAGAGCAATCCACCTTTACTTCTTGGCGTTGTCAAAGAAGTCAGGTGCTCTGACATGAAGAAGGGTAAACAGACACTGCAGAAGGCCCAACAATTACACTATTGATTTTTTTCATCTTATATCCACAGCTAGCATAATATCCATATTACTGGGATGAGGGGCAGGAAAATGACCAACATGAGACTAGAATTAGGAAAATGTCCATGAAGAGTTCTAATCCATCATACAAGGAAGCATTGAATTTGGAATAATTAAGCAGGTTTTCTGCATTAAGGCACAGCTCTCACGCATCTGTTTTTAATGATCTACTAGTTAGATATCTCTACACAGCAGGCACTACCCTAGGTCCTTAGGTGTTTTTATATTCTGTATTGCATTTGATGTAATATTTCTGTACGGTATGTAAAGTAATTCTCATTTTACAGATGAAGAAACTAAACTCAGAGAAATTAAATAGTTATACTCCTGGAGAAAGGGAAAGTTAGGAATTAAAGGCAAAGCTGTTTGTTCTACAGCTTAAATCTGTGATCAATCCTCGATTTATGGTCTTGGTATCTGGTCAGATTCTTTTCTATTTAAGGATCCAAAACCTTCCCTGTTTTCCTCTTTTAGGCCCGTGTGTACAAAGTTTCATAATCATGTCTGATAATTCATTCTCCTCAGTCATCTAGCTGGCTTATTCTGGCTAAGTGAAGAGTAAAAGTTCAGGGAGTTAGAAGTGATAGCTAAAAATTCGATTTCCAACTCTCAGGTAACTCAGGGAAAATACTTGACCTCTATCAAATTTTCTTTGTTCTCCAGTAAGACTTTGGGGATTCCTTCCTTTCTTCTAGTAATCAGTCAGTCTGAGAAAGACTGAATCAATTTAATAACATCTCAGAGACAAAGGGAAAGGTATTTTCCACAGGGAAAAAAACTATAATACACTTCAGCCAAGTAGACATGGAATATGTGGCTAGTTTCCATTGGTACAGATATTCCAGGGTTAACAGTTTGATAAATCTTGAGTGGATAATGATGATTCTACATAAAAGGAAACAAGCTCTCTGAATGGCTCTGCATGCAGGGTGCATCAGCACTAATCTCATTTTCATTAAGTGAAGCAGCATCTTGGCTTAGATACTGGCTTTCCCCGGCCAACCTGCTCCCTTCATTATCAGCAAGAGGATTAAATGTCATGATACTGACTACTCTTCAAAGGGTCAGCTAAAGGTCAGGTGGGTAGACAGAGTCAGCTTCAGGAGAGAGCCCTAGTCATACCTCTGGAGGCATATAGAAATCATGGTCCCTGAGGTAATGTGTCAATAGGTCATTCTTTGCCTTCAGGTCCATTTCTTTGAAATTGTGCATTCCCTAATTAGCATCTGAAGTCTTCTGTTTCCTGCATTTTCCAATCTCTATCTGTGTTCTCATTCATTTATTTGCTTCCTTCATGCAGATTTATCAGTTATTCTGGGAGTGCAGAAGGTAAAACAAGAGCTTTTACTTTCCCAATATTACAAATTCCTGGCCCCTCAATCCTCAGTATTTTAGGTAAGAGAAAAAGATCCAGGAACTCTGGCCTTGACTAGAGATGTGTTTCAAGTTGTCCCACAATTTGCCTGCAGATGCCATACTTCACTTCAGGCAAGAGTCCAGGAGGAGGACTTTGAGAAATTTTCTTCTTTTGGGCCTGGTATGGAAAGGACAGGCCTGTTAGCAAATGCAACTCATCTAAACTCTTCATTTGCCTACATTCTTCTTTTCCTATGTATTGCAGACGATTGAGAATTAATCGTGGTATAGATCTTCAGAAAAAAAGCAGACTGTGCACCATTGTACATAAGGCAACATTGAGGCTCAAATGAGAAAAGGTTGCAACAGGGATCACAGGGATATTTTACCAATATTTCCTGCCAGGCAAACCTTGGGCTCAAAGCCAGTCTCAGACCAGGAACAAGGAAACAGCAAGTCTTTAGGAGAACTCCAGTGGCTTATGAGAGGGGCTAGGCCCTGTCACCTGACACTCCACTTGTTGACTTTGGATTTCCACTCAAAAAATTTTCCTTATTCTGCTCTTCTCTGGTCAGGGTGTGGAGGTAGGAGAGGTCACGATTGTAGTTTGCTGATTTGTTCCTGTCTAGAATCAGAGAACAACAGCCCTTTAAGGACTAGGGACTGGCCCAGGAGCAATTGAGGGAGACTTTTGACCAAGGTAAATTTTCCATTCACAGAACATTTCATGCTCAGCATTACTACTCCTTGTTCCCCACAGCAGCCTCTTCAGGGGAAAGAACATCCAGTCACAGGCGCTACAACTGTAGTCTCTACCTTCACTCCTTCAGCACCAAAATGTTTAAGAATACAGACAACCTCCACTCCAATCCCAGAAACCGCAGGAAAAAATGTGTTTTAGAGCTAGGAAAACAGTTGAGATGTCTATCTGGACAGTGACTCAGTGAGCTCATGCAGAAAAAAGAGATTTGAGACTCACATACAAACATTCCAATATAACCCTTTCCAATAATATCCAGTACATAGAGTTTCTAACCTGGTCACAACCTTCTCCCCTTCTTTTCACACCACTGTGTACCCTCCACTAGTTTGCCATCATCTGATTTTTCCCTCACTAAAATTATCCTTGGTACTGACACAAAGTTGCCAATCATATATATCATATACTCTAAGCTCCTTAGGACAGGCCTGGCGAAATGACCTTATGAAATCACCCAACAGCCAGGCAATTTGGAGTATTTGTAATTAATTCTCCTACCTACACCTACTCCTTAACAGGAGACTCGCCTGGGGAAAAGTTTAAACCTCCAAACATAAATCTGGGTTCAGAAGCTCAAAAAAAGTCTTTGCCATATCCACCTAATTGGACTATTCCATTCCCTGCTCCCTTAATGGGATTCCAAACAGCAAGCGCACTAGGGACCAGTGCCAGCTAGAGCATTCAGCTGAACAGCAAGAGCAATAGTTTCCATCCCATGCACAGAAGGCAAAATTAGAAAAGGAAGATTTACTGCTATGCTCCTGCCAATGGACAATGACATCTAGACAACAGTAAGCCATTATCTGCTGATGGAGAAGGCATGAGTACTTGGGCATGGATAATCCCAAACTCTCAATATTCCTCAAACAAAAGAAGGAGAGATAAATATTTAGTTTTGGTACATTCACTGTTATAATTCTATTTTCTAGTGATTAATTCTAAAATGATTCTATATTATTGATTTTCTGAGGAATGTTGGATTTCAGGGTTGGTTGGCCTGGGATTAAACATTGACTCCCAAACAGGAGTTAAACATTGCCTCAGCTAGAGATCCTGCACAGAAGAGCAGAAAGCTGACAGTAAACAGCAGTAAAAAACATTTCACTCTTATCTCATTTACCTGGAAAAAGTTCCATTCATAAGAACCATCGGAAGCTAGAAATGATCCAAAGAAGTAATGTGTGAAGTAATTTGTAAAGGTCCCTTACCTAGCATGTGATAGGCCTTTGATATTAACCAAGTGTTGGTTTGGATCGGGAGCCTATGAACCACCCACAAGGCAGTCTTTCCTTGCTGGCTACTGCCTGGCTACTATTGATCCTCAGTTAATGGTATGTGGGGTGATGACTCCTCAGTTAAACCATACGTAGGCTGACCATGTTTCCTTTAGAAAAAAACGGGACATTGCTGTGGCAAAATGGGATGGGTTTATGTGCTGGTAACTAAAGGTAGGGAGGAGGTAGAGAAATCCAAGCAGGAGCAGAGCATCCAGACCAACAACAAGTAAATACTATGTGATGTCAATTGCACAGTAATTATATGGAGTCCAGCATTGCTTCTTACAAACAGCTGGGACTGGTGCAAGGAATTTTGGCAACTTAGGCAAAAACAAATTTGGCACTTCTATAAGACCCTTTCTGAATGTCCTGAATAAAACACGTGCTGCTTTAACCATTCCAGTGCCAGAAATGCTCACTAATCCCCATATTCCAGAGATAACCCTCACAGCACCAGAGATAACCCCCGTAGTACTTACCTGCAGCTCAACCATGCTGCGGTGTTCTGCTTCCTTTGAAGAAACAGATGTACTCCACCAAATGAGAAGGAATCCTCTTACTGTTTGGTTCCTGTTCCCTCACAGGGTGGGAACAGCAGTAGCTTCAGTTCAGCCTTGAAGACCATCTTTAATGCAAGGCAAAAGGAGCAGGTACTTTTGGTCCTCTCAACAGACTAGACCCAGAACAATTCAGCTGCCCTTTTTGCCTTGCATTAAAGATGACTCTGGTTTTTTTAAAAGGGACAATATTAACATTTATATTAAAATGCTAAGATAGTTGGGAAAAATGAAAAAAAAGATATTGTCCCATTTAAAACAGTATGTATGGTCAGCCTAACCACATGTAGACTCCTGTATATCTCAAATCTTCCTGGAGTTCAAACTGCTCACAGGCATAGTAGAAGCTTCTGGTAGGCTGATAAACAGCTTCCTAAAGACATGTACAGCTTCTGATACCCAGAATCTCTAAGTATTACCTTGTTTTGGAAAAAGAGTCTTTGCCGATGTGATTTAGTTCAAAATCTTGAATGAGATCATTCTGGACTATCCATGTGGACCCCAATGACCATCATTAGTGTCCATATAAAAGAGTAGCAGAGAAACACATGAGACACACATAAAAGGTGCAAGAGCAGAACTCCAAGGAATGCCAGCATCAAACAGAAACTAGAAAAGGCAAGGAACATATTCTTCCCTAGAGCTTCCAAAGGAAGCATGGCCCTGTCCTTGCCTCAATTTTAGACTCTTGGCTTCCAGAACTGAGAGATAACATATTTTTGCTGTTTCAAGTTATCAAGTTTCGATAATTTGTTTTATCAGCCACAGGAAACTAGTACAAT
The DNA here is from genome assembly GCA_004363575.1 of Solenodon paradoxus. NCBI lineage: Eukaryota > Metazoa > Chordata > Mammalia > Eulipotyphla > Solenodontidae > Solenodon > Solenodon paradoxus. Next base: position 46,911 of record RJWH01003169.1, on the reverse strand, counting down.
GGTCAATTAAAACAAAGAACTTTTGAACTTGAAAAGTCTCAGAAAATATATGACCAAATCCCCCTCCCCTCCTTCTACTTAACAGATAAAAAACTGCAACCTTTAGTGAAGGAAGTAATTTGGCAAAAGTTATCCAGAAAGTTAGAGGCAGAGTCAAACCCATAACACAGCTATTCTGATTCCAGACCAAGGCTCTCTGTACTTCGTTATATTCCCAGAGTATGAAGTAAAATGAGAAGCTGGTGTTATTATATTTTCCTTTATTATTATTTTTAGGGGGTGACTTTTAGGCATATGAAATGATTCAATTTTAGAAGATATAAAAGTTGCTATTATCATCATTACCAATGAGTGAGTGCTTGGCTAGTTCCTCTGCCCTCAGGGATGGGTTACAGAGCTGTTTTAGGACCACTGAGTTGCAGATGGGAAACCCACAGTGAAAGAGGAGAAGCTTGGTGACTCCAACCTCACCACCAGCAGTTGGGTGAGACCAAAATGAGATTCAAAACTCTGACTCTTCCCTGGTTTCTACTACTTATTTTCCCCTTTTCTTAATTTAGATAGGTGGGTCAGAAGATGGGTGTGTGTGTGTGTGTGTGTATGTGTGTGTGTGTAAGAGAGAGAAGGGAAGGGAAGGGGGGGAGGTAAAGGAGAGAAGAGGACTCCTGGGAACACACACTAGGACACACCTGATCTGGAATACCTCCACAATAGAATATGGGTATAAACATGACTGGGTTCATATTCTGACTCCAGGGTTGGACAATCAATGTTAGCAACTAAAAAAAAATAAAATGCTTCTTTCTCCTATATCTTCCTGCCTGCCTGCCTACTCTCTTTCATTCCTGCCTGCATCTTTCTTTGAAAACAAAAATAAAAGCAAAAAAATAGAAGTAGGCATAAGGAGAGCACAGAGTGGACCACAGACCTCTCAGAATAAGCAGGGTAAAGGTCCAAAGACAGGCAAGACAGTTACGTCTCAGAAGATGGTATTATTTCCAGTAAAGAACAAAAACAACATAGTACTGAGACAAAGGCCAAAATAATGGATCTAATCATCTCAACTGCCTTGACAGTAACATTAGCATAAGCTACCCATGCCCATTTACCCTAGACTTAACATAAATTTGGGAGAAAGAAAAAGGGGGATAAAGGAAAGAAAATCTATAAAGAGACCAAGTTTTAAATCTAGAATGAAATGACTGAGATAGTAATGAATTGGACTGAGTTTGCCTGGAAGTTAAGTCGGAAAATATTTTCTTGTCCATTCAGATTATGGATTTAGGGTCTGAGACAAGGCTCCATAACAGATAATATGTTTCTTATCTTGACATCCAAATCTGTGATTGCTAGTTGATACCCACCAGTGTGTGAGAGGTTAGCTAAGGTATGACCAAGGCCACTGACTGACTATTGTTTTTTCCAGAGCAGAGCTCTGTTTCTCCTTTATTTTTACCCCTTTTCAGGTTTGACCCATAGACACTATAGGAAGAGCCTGGGTCAGCCCTGCACAGATAGAGACACAGGAGCAGAATTTCTCTATTAGAAGGAATGGTGCAGGATGGAAGAGTGTGCGTGTGTGTGTATGTGTGTGTATGTTGAGAAGTAGGATTCACTTATTTTATACAGGACTAGTATCATTTGGAGAACACTTAGGAGTCCAAACCAGGTCACATCTAAGAAACCACCAAGGACTCAGTGAGGTAGAGAAGTATATTCTTACCTCAGTTCAATAGTTGAGTGCCCTCTTTGCTGCGGAGCCAAGCTCAGATTCTAACAAGATTTTCCATTTTCAAGAAAGCCCAGAAGCAGCTAGAGTCTTTAATTTCTCTAGTGGGTAAAAAAGGAAAAGTCATAGTCCCCCAAAATCCTGGAATCTCTGAGGCTAGTAAAAGGGACTCTGTAGAAAGTGAGTAAGTGGGCTTAGTCCACACTGTGTCCAAGGGATTGCTGGGCCTGGAAAGGTCCAAAGACAGAGAACATCCATGCTGCCTGTGTCCAGTCAAATACATATCAATTTCATGCCATGCCCAGGGTTAGGTAATTTGTATCTAATGTCTGGTTATTTCCTCTATCTATAGGATTGGTATTACTATTCCTATTTTTCACACAAAAAGGAATGTGAAGATGACTTGCCTAAGATCTTGTAGCTAGAAAACAGCAGAACAGAATCTTCCCTCTTGATAACTCTTTCTCTCACCCTGTAGCTTCAATGAAAGAGGATACCGAAGCAATAGTCTTCTCAAGGTCACAGGGATAGCAAATGAAGTCAGTCAGGAAAGCCAAAGGAGTGCAAGGGATCTGTGAAAGTCACCTGTTCCTGGCTGGCTGCCATGCCTGCAGGAGAATGTCCCTTTAAGAGCCCACGTGTGGATCAAGACCTGCCCAGTTTCATTTTTGGCAGCTATATTCAGTGCCCTGCTGACAGCTTCTAGGAAGGGGTTTCCAACTGGCCTGCAGACTGCGTTCTTGAAACTGAGTTTCTGCAAGAGAATGAAGTCACGAAAAGTAAGTGTGGCTACTCTGGGACCCGCAGATGGGATACCATCTGGGAAGGGATGGTGGCTCAGGCAAACCCCCTACATTCACACCTCCCAAACTACAGGAAGTGGGGTGAGGAGGACAGAGGCTACAGCCAGCAAGACTGAGCATGTGGCGGAAAGTAAAAGTGCGCCTCGCGGAGGGATGCGTGCATAGAAGCCCCCATAGTTTTCTGAGGAGCCGCAGCCAGCATGGGTTGATTTAAAGTTGGTTCCTGAATTTCCTGATAAATCCGCCATAGTTTAGCTATGTGACTTTAAGCAAGTCGCATATTCACTCTGAGCCAGTTTCTCAATCTGTAAAACGGGGATATAAATAATACCTACCGTCCAGGGTTGATATGAAAGTCTAATGAGAAAATGTGTGAAATTGCTTCAGAGAAAAATCACAATTGTCATTTTCCAATTTAATTTGATTACTCAAGGACTTGAGCCCCATCTGTATACAGATCATACATGTAAACTGTCTGGCACATAGCAGGTACTCTTCTAGTCTTTGAAGCTGTCTATATGCATATTTTATCTGTCCTTTTAAGAGGCTCTGAGATACTTTCCAATTTCAACTCAGCCTTGATCCAGCATAATCCCGCCATACCAAGGCATAATGTGTATCATCATATCATCCTGCTCTTGCTTGGAAAAACGAGGTCCTCCCATGATGAGTCAGATGGGGCAGAACTCCCCAGCCCCCAGGCATAGGTAGCTTCCCAAGCCCTGACATTCCTCCTGGCTCTGCAGCCAGGCCCTCTTAAACATGGACCCTCCCTTCCCTTCATACTCTCCCCTTATCCAACCTAAGAGCATCCTCAAGCCAGTCATGAATCTCCAACACAAGAGCAGTTATAGTACAAGCTCCAGCCCTATCATTCCAGTTCTTTGTGCAAATGCCCCGGACCTGGGCTCATCCTAGCTACTGACATTGTTTTACACCCTTTGCAGCCATCTCTCTCCCCATTCACAAGGAGAAGTACAAATTTCTAAAAAATATGGAGAGGTGATGTACCAATTCAGGGGTTAGGGCAGAAAGCAGATATCTGGTCTGTCCAGAACCAACTCTAGAACTTTAATTCCATCTTCTCCCCGGCCCTGGATTTCATGATGTAGCATATTAATCAGGAATCAGGAGAGCAACTAGTTCTGTGATCATTGCCTGTTTCTTAGAACTTCTAGGCCCCATGAAATTATAAATAGTGTAATAGCATTAGCTCCCATTTTAGTAAATCCACTTATCCTAAACTTTCACAGCTTCATCTCATTCCCATCTGAAACAAACCCAGAAGGTAAGCAAGATAAGCAACATGATTCCCTTTCACAGTTGAGGAAACTAAGACTCTATGACTTAATGTGAGTGGCAGAAGGTTACCCAACAAGTACAAATAGTAGCATTTTGGTACATCCATTTTGATATGGTCATAGAACATTTTGACATCACCTAAAAACAAAACTCCTTTTTTAAAAGCAGTATTATTGACATATGTTCTCAACAAAGACCTACGTTCATCTCTGCCTTGCCTTTTGAAGGGTTGGGTCTGGGGTCCCAAAGTCACTGGCATTGACACAGTGTGATAGAATAGGCAGAAACTTTGAAAACAATGTGTCTGGTTATAGGAAACAAATATAACATGCACTACACATGATGGATATAAATAGTGACTTTTATTTTTCCGAAAGAATTTTCTCTGTTGTACCTAACTCTGGGTTCGGATATCTTTTCACAGGAACTACCTTTCCTGTGAAAAGTGGATAGGAAATAACTGGACTAATTTATCCTCTAAGATTGTATTTCCTGTTCCCTCTTGTCCCAACTGCTTCCTAAGAGTTTATAATCTTGATATAGAGTACCCAAATTTGAATCCCATCTCTGTCACTTACCAACTGTGTAACCTTGGGCAAATTTCTTACCTCTCTATGCTTCATTTGTCTCATCTATAAAATGTGTTTACACATTTTATTCTCCCTCTTGGGCAGCTTTTAGGAGAGATGAAAAGAATTGACACATGTAAAGAATTAAATATAACTCAGTATGTGCTAGCTATAATTATATACCTACTTCTAACCTAGTCCATAGCAAATCTCCTCTTTCAGGTCCTGCTGGTCCGGTCTGAACAGTTCAAACCTAGTCTTCAACAAACATACTCATTTTCTCCTCTCAGTCTAAGCAAGAAAAAGAGAAGACTGTTGATTTTAGAAACAGGGATAATAGCTAATTATTAAGTCTAACCCCATAATAAGGACTTTATGTGTGTTCTTTCATTGACTCCTCCACAGTGACTGTCTGTACTAGGTACAATGATCTCCACTTTACAGATGATGAAATTAAGGTTCAAAGAGTTAAACAGTCTGCCCCTGAATAAGACCTCCAAAGTGAGACATCTGAGGACTCCACACTTCACACCACTCCAGGTGCAGAGCAACCATGAAAGTCAAGTACACAGACCCCCCCACACTCCTGTGCTTTTAACTTCTTACAGTGTAAGAGCACTTTATGCTATTTGAAATTCTTTCGTATATCTTATTCTATTATTTCCTTTCAAATTCCCCCATGTCACAATAAGCCTTCAATCTAGAAAAGAGAGACTACTGTGCTCATTTTACAGATGAGGGAGCTGAGCCAACATATTTTTCCCACAAGGTAGAGCTCCCCTGATAATCTGTGATGGAGAAGGATACTGGGACTATGAGTTCTCTTCCATCCTTTAGCATCCTCTTCGGGCAGTTGTCTCTCGAGCACCCAGAACAAAGAAGTCTTTTGGAAAAGTAAGCAAAATTAGCCCCAACTTTATCTTTTTAAGAGAGGTTATGATGATATAACCACTCATAATCTGATAGGACTTTGGTTGTTACCAGGCACTCTCCTCCTGGAAGGTCTTTTGCAGAAGGAAAACCTGATCTCAGTTGGATCCTGCCTGCTAGGAGCTTGCCACTCTTCTATAATAGATAAGATAAACATCTATGAATCAAGGTAGATTAGAATGGTGTCAATGACAGGGATTCTAAGTATGTGGAAAGGCCACCTGAAAATCCACAAGATGTGTTCCCAAAACTTCATTGAGCTGTCATTTCAAATGCTTAATTTCTGCTTAAGGATTGCAATAATAACAAGCCACTTTTGGGATGGATGAGACCAGAAGGTCCTGTATTTTTCTAACTCATACATTCTTCAGATCTCTTGGCAATTTTTTCCTCCATTTCCCTGTCCTATGGAGTTCCAATTCCCTTCCCTTACCATTCATTGTTTTTACACAAAAACTTTCCCACATTCAAGGTTTCCATAAAGTCTTCTAAGTTTCCCCCTGTCATTACATGTCTTAGACCTTCCCAAACTACACACTCCTTGTTCTAATCTGTTCTAGGCCCCCATATCCATGGAATATGAGATTAATATCCCAGATGGACCAGGGCAGTGAATCTATTGGAAATATGAGAAGGGGCATTCAGTCCAGGCCAAGAAAAGACCCCTCCCAAGCCAGGCCAGTTCCTCTCACTCCTCTGAGCTCTCAATTTATTGCTCCTCCAAGTTCACACACACAGAAAGTTGTCAAATACTTCCCACTTGACTTCAAGTGCTCATGAGGCATGATCTCTGTGTTTTTTGAAGCTCTAGAAACTGTTAGAGCCCTCAGCCAACTCTGCAGTGCACAAATAGAGGAAGGGAACTGAGTTGCTCCAGAACACATGGCACACCAGCAGCCAAGCCAGGACCCGGTACAGGAAATTCATATTCTTCTGCAAAAGAAGGAAACTTAAGATTAAATGGACAAATATTTGACTCCAAGATATGAGAACTGAAGATCAATCAATCAAACTGAAGGGGAGCTAACTAGATTAATTTTAGGAGGTGAACTAGTCTGTGGCACAGCCTACACTATAATGATCTAGAATACCACAGTGAAAAAACAACTTCCATTTTAAAGACAAGAATATGTGAATTCCTCCATGATATATCAGCATATATGCATCCTAAAAGAAAAGATTCCTGTTCATTCAAGAAGTGATAACAAGGTGGTGATCCAATTCTGCTGGGGGATCTTGGGACCAAAAATCTGTCTAACCCTACAACATGAAGACTTCCCTTCTACAACATGAAGACAGTAATATCTACCTCTTGGGCAGCTATAATTATGTCATATAAGGAATAAACCTTAGTAAAGCATCTGGCACATGTGGGTACACATAAATGTTAGGCTCTTTCCTTCCTTCTTTAAGCAAGTCCATTAAATCCAGCTATAGAACTGGGGTCTAAATCACTCAAGTTTAGGAGAAACTCTAGTTTTGAGAAGATGGAATCTAATGATTTTCTAAGCCCAAGTCCTTTCAGCAGCTAGCAGAAAAATTGTGCTTCAAGTTTTGGTTTTGGGAAAAGATTTCCTGTTCCTGAGAGAGTAGGTTCTCTTGTCCTTGTATCATTTTCTCTGGAACTGGACTTTATTCCTCTCCAAGGTCAGTCCCTGACAGATTTGGCCTTTCAGCTCTGCATGTCCAATGTTATGTGAAAAGAGTAATGCATACATGCTTGAATGTCCCATGTGGACATTCACAGACCATCCAAGTATGTTGCAAGTGAGAGGAAGCTGATTCTGAGCCAGAAGTCAGAATCCCCTCTTTAGAAAAACTGGCATCTCCTGTTACCCAGAACAAATCACTTTATCAATCCCAGAGGAAGGGTGGCATGCCCCAGCTCAGTTCATCATGGGCAGACCAACTTTCATCTCACAGAAATACTAGGAAACTTGCTTATCTAAAGGTGAACCATGGAGAACCTCTACTGGTTTGGACTTTTAAAAGTGTATGACATTTTTTGCTTCCACCTATGACTGCCCCAGGCTAATATAAAGGGCAAGTGGTAGATTCCCCAATATCTGAAGCCACCCCATCCCACTGCTCCAAAGGAAATAGACTTCTCAGCCTTTTCACAACTACATGGAACTCTCTTCATGGTAACACACAGTACCCACTCAGGCGATTCCCCAATCAGCGTCTTCTGAATGCATCCAGATTGTGGCTGATGCTGGTATTTGGTTAAGGCCTCCTTCCAAAAGTTAATCATTGACCTGGTGTGAAAAGTCTGGTTCACTTAACCAGAATCAAGAGACCCTCAATCTATCACCTGCCACCGACATCTACCCCCTATTTCCCCTAACCCCTCCCTTTACTCTTCAAAGAACTGAAGAAAGAAATACCTTTATCTCAACAAGGAAATGAAAAACTTCCTTGCTAGGGAATTCCCCTATAGAAAACAAATAGCCAAGATAAACAGCTTTATTTCCTTTGGCCCATGCAAGTTAAGGGAGTCTCAATTAGCAGGAGCAGAAGCCAAGGCAGCAAGGGGAGCTGCAGGATCTTTCCTTGGGATGCCTCTTGCTTAAAGTTTCCTTATTTCTATGGGTGTTTATTACTGCCCAGCACTTGTTAGCAAGGTTTTTTCCCTTAATATTCTTGTTGTCAAGTCCATTCCAAAGTTTAAAGCCTGTCAAAGTCCATGAAAAAGTGAGGACTCCTCTCTTATGCTCTAGACTGCAGTTTGAGTCCTGAGGACATATGTGGTCAGGCTGGGCCTAGCACCCTCTGCCCTTCTGAGCATGGACCATGTCTATAGACATGACAAGGTTCACATGCACTGTACCTTCTAGTTGACTTTATCTTAGATTCTTCATTTTACCCAGCCTGTCTCACCAGGTGGGATAACAAAGGTCAGAACACCTATATTTTTAACCCTAGTCCCATAACAGTCTCTGAGAAATATTTGGAATGTTGCTAAATATCTCAAGATCTTGATTTTCCAATCTATAAAATAGTTGTAATTATATCTGTTGTGTCTTGGATCAGTAAAGCTTCAGTGTAATAATAAATAGCAATGCTTTGATAAGCAATAGCAGCTCTACACACAGCAGGAATAAAGGCATGGGGTAAGAATAGCACTCTATTTGCATTGTATTCGAGGTGCCATACAGTGGAAGAGATTATGAACTTGCTCTTTGGAATCAGACAAAGCTGGTGCAAATCTTGCTCACTTGCCTCCATCCTCATCTCACCCACCCACATGTTTAATTTTTGTGTGACCTTGAGGAAGAACTTAACCTTTAAGCTGTCATTTCCTTCTATGAAAAATGTGGGTGGGAATATCCACTTCATAGGATTCATACTGAGTTTAAATGCAATAATGCACGTTTTTAACACATTGTCTGGAACATGGAAGGAGAATAAATGATAGTGGTTATCATCACTAAATTTACTTTAATCCTTACTAGACCGCCTTTATGACTCTCAACTTAACTCATATGAAGACACCATAAGATAGCCAGTCCCCCTCCATGTCCTTGGCATGTAGGAATGTCTGCTGAAACAGAGAGATGGGGTTACATATTACTTATAATCGTAGAGTGAGTCATTCTTGAGATCTTACACATCTTACCCACACCTGACTCCTGTAAAAGAAGAAATGGTATTGATGTTCCTATCCCAAAGAAAACTGCGGCTTAGTTGATAAAATAACAATCCATTTATAACCATTAAGGAACAAAAAATACTGTGGAATAATAGGTCATTGAGCTATAAATAAGAAAGGTGGAACCATTCATTCAAAGATTTAGATAAGTTTCAGAAAATACAAAGCTAAGAGGTCTTATGGGAACTCTAAAATGAGCTGGTCTTGAAAGACAGAATAGGTTCATCTCCTTATGCTAATTGTCTTTCAGCATCCCATGCAAGTTGGTCTGAGTGGCACATCCCCTCAGGTGCCCCCAGTGAAGATGCTCTTCTACTTCACCAGCCTACTGGCTATATTTCCAGGTAAGTCTTCTAGGAACCAGCCCCCTAAGTTAGTTTCCTGGGGACAGTGAAATCAGGTCCACGCCCAGAGATGTCCCTTTCAAAACTTTCCCTCCCTCTAGGAGGAGTCATACATACAATGCAGAAGAGTAATGTCTGTTAATGGATTTCTAAGAGAGTGTTGGAAATTAGGAGCAGGAATATGATTTCTCATTTCAAGGTCAGGAGTCTAGTAAAGGTGAACAAAAAAAATAGCTTTACCTCAAACTAGGCATCTCTAAGAGCTGCTATGGGGCTTTGAGGAGTGATATCCTTCCTGGGTTTCAATATTTTTATCCAGAAAAAAAATAATCTGCAAAGTGCTTTTAGAAATATAAGGAAATAACAGATTGAGATGAGAAAGTATAGTACCACACAAACGTAGTTTTTAAATAAGCAGTGATTATAATTAAATGTTTTCCATTCCATTATCCTTAAAATGATTATCATTAATTACAATTAAAATTTAATAATAATTTATCAATTATTTTACTCAATTGCAGCAATTATCTACCTGTAATGCATGGTAATTATCCACAAAAAGTACATGTGTTAGGTGAAAATTTCATCTCCTCAAGGTAAGCTGTCAAGATTCTTCAGAAGGCTTTATTTCCCATAACCTCAGAAAGCCTCTGTCTTTTATCCCCACAGTGGTCTCCATGAAGAGTCCCATATTTGGTCCCCAAGAGGTGAACAGAATGGAAGGCAGTTCAGCATCCATCACATGCTACTACCCAGCCACCTCTGTCAACCAGCACACCCGGAAATACTGGTGCCGGCAGGGAGCCAAGGGCATCTGTATGACCCTTATCTCAGAAACCTATATCTCCAAGGACTATAAAGACAGAGCCAACTTCACCAACTTCCCAGGGAACAACTCATTTGTGATAAACATTGCCAATCTCACCAAGAATGACTCTGGGCGCTACAAGTGTGGTCTGGGAATTAATAGCCGAGGCCTGTCCTTTGATGTAAACATGAAGGTCAGCCAGGGTAAGAATCTTGGTCTCTGTGAAAAAGTGAGCAGGTACACACTCAGGTGCAACAATAGGGCTTAAGGATAACTATCTTGAAAGGGAAGGATGTCCGGGCATAGAGTGAAGAAAGCTGTATGTCCTCCCTCTGTAGGCAAGGACTTTTCATAACAGGATATGAGAATGAGACAGATAGGAACTAATAGAATGGTAGGTGACACTTTTAGGTCTTCTGGGTCTATAACATTTTAGGGTTTTGCTATGGTGCTAGCTTAGAAGAGGATCAAGAAGACAATTTCTCTCATTTTGTTTGTTGTTGGTGGGACAGGTGATCTATGAGCTGAGGGAGACAAAAAAGGGAAGAGTTATGTATAGATATTCTTAAATCCCTGCCATTAGGGACTCTTTAGATCAAAGCTGTGAGTTACCAAAAAGTTTCTTTCATAGTGCAATTTTTAACTTGGAATCCATCATCAATACTCTCAGCATAAATTGATTGGTTCTTCCCCAAATACTGGGACCCTGAAGGTATGGGTCACTAAACAAGTCTATTTTAATTGAGCAAAGAGAAAACAGGAAAGATCTTTCTAAAAGGTTCAGCAATACAGGCATTTTAGATAGTCAATAACAATTTAAAGAGAAAGAGATTTTAAAGGAGGACATTTAGAGGGATTATCTAAAACATGTTCTCCTTTGAGGTTATCTATGGGTTGAAAAGAGAGTTCATTCAGATAATTCAGAACATTCATAAAAATCATGGAATAAAGAGCCAAGGAGAGCTTAGAGTTGATCATATGAAAATTTCAAATAGCTGAAACTCACTACTTCACATGGCAGCCCATTCCCTGTTTGGACTTGGACTGTTAAAATTTTTAAAAGCATCTATTGCAATACGATGAAATCCACCACTGTGTACTTATATTTATTCTTCTTGTTTCACCACACATTAATTCATACATCTAGTATGTACAGGCATTGTGCAAGACACTGTAAGGAAGTCAAATATGAGGTAAGCATGTCTTTGACCTCAAGGGACTTCCAGTCCATGGGAAACATAATTAACAATACATAATATTGGATGCAATAGGTGACATAGATATAAGTATCAAGAGAGCACACAGGAAGGAGAAATTAATGCTAGATAGGGGAGGGTTTCATGGAGAAGACTACAGTTAATTTTGGAAGATATTTTCTGACAGTGTCCTCTGACGCTATTCCAGGTCATGGGCATACCCAGACCCTCACTGTGAACATTGAATAGTCATATGTTGAAAGAAAGTAAAATAATGACTCCCCCTACCCCTTATCCTGCAGATCATGTGCTCCTAGGTGACACTCAGATCTACACAGCAGACTCAGGCAGAACAGTGACCATCAACTGTACTTTTAAACCTGAGAATTCTCAGGAAGAGAAGTCCGTCTGCAAGAAGACAGGCCAGGACTGCATTTCAATCGTCAGTTCCACTGGGTATAAGCACCCTGATTACAAAGACAGAGCAGACATTTCCATTAAAGGTACCAGTGAATTAAAGTTCAGCTTTATTCTCAAACAACTCCGGATCAGTGATGCTGGAATGTACATCTGTCAGACCGGAAGCGATTCCCGAGGTGATAAAAGCAATGTTGACCTTCAAGTTCTGAAACCTGAGCCTAAGCTGGCTTATGGAGACCTGAGAGGCTCAATGAAAATTGACTGTGCTTTGACCCCCAAGGCAGAAAATGTGGCCAAATTTCTGTGTCGGGTGAACAGTAAGGGAACCTGTGATGTGATCATCAACACCCTGGGAAAGAAGGCTCAGGCCTTTGAGGGGAGGGTCCTGCTCACTCCCAATGACAATCTTTTATTCAGTGTGCTGATAACCAGTCTAAGGAAGGAAGATGCAGGGCACTACCTGTGTGGAGCCCACCCCGATGGCCAACCTCATGAAGGCTGGCCCACCCAAGCCTGGTACCTCTTCATCAATGAAGGTGAGAACTGAGATGGGAGAGGAGAGAAGTAAGGCTGCCTGGCAGTTGAGAACTTCGCTCACTCCCTGTGAATTCATTCAATATTTATCCATCAGCCATAATCCACTCACTCACAAATCATAAATTAGGTGGGCAGTTGTAGAGGAGAGCTAGAAAACAGTCTCTGCTTCATATTATCTCCAATGCTTCTGGCCTTTTGATGGCTATCCCTGCTTAATAAGAATGAAGAGAGTGGAGTTCCTGACTGTGTCAAAGCTTATAGGTTGTCTGGGTTTCAAAGATCAACAATTAGGTCTTACCATGGACTCCAAAGGGCTTTCAGTCCCCTCTCCTTGACCTAGTACCTCATTCTTCACATTCATTTGGGAAATGAATTTACTTATCTCACTCAAAGGTTATGTGTTATTCAGCATGATCTGGCCTACTTCGGTGAGCCACCAAAATGATGGAAATAATTAAATCCCTGCTGCTTCTCACTCTGGTGCATTCTGCAAAAAAATCCCCTCATGAGCAACAGAAAATCAATACCTGCGGTTCAAAGTAACTGTTCTTATGACTTTTCTTTAAGGGGCTCATATCTCCTGTGCATCATTTCTACCTCCAGATCTGGGTGCTCACCAAATCCCTCAACATCTTGTCAGTCAAGGTTCTCACTAAGGTCAGCTTTAGTATCTTGGAGAATGGTGTCTTTCTCTTTGATGCTCCTCACGGTCCTCAACACTTAACTAGGCTACACAATTTATATTTTAAATCATACTTTTCTAAAGATATATTTTTAATGGAGAGGAAATCTATCTGGATTTTTATGAAACATACTAATAAATGACAAAATCTTATACAGAGGGAGATTTTGTAAGAAGCCAAAGATATTCTCTCTTTAAATCCCTTTTATTCTCTGCTTAGAATAAAATAAGAGAAAAAAGCGAGAAGCCCAGATTAGTAGTGAATACCACTGGGTCTGATATGGTGGTTCCAGGGGCTTTGTGGCATTAGAAAAGTCACTTTCATTTTCTGAAAAGTGTGAGATGATTAGTCTGAATCACACTCCACTGGCAGAGACCACTGGGGAAAGGCTGCTCAGATCATGTTGTCATTATTCCATGCCGTCTCTGTTTTGTTTCTAGAGACTACAATTCCCCTTAGTCCCAGTGTGGTGAAAGGTGTGGTAGGAGGCTCTGTGGCTGTGCTCTGCCCCTACAACTCCAATGAAAGAAATAATGTGAAGTACTGGTGTCGTTGGAAAGATACTCAAAATGGCAACTGCCCGCTGTTGGTGCAGAGTGAGGGACTGGTACAGGAACAGTATGAGGGCTACAAGGGAAGACTAGCACTGTATGAAGAACCAGGCAATGGTACCTACACAGTCATACTCAACCAGCTCACCACCCAGGATGCTGGCTTCTACTGGTGTCTGACCAATGGCAATAATCGATGGATGTCCACGGTGGAGCTCAGGATTATAGAAGGTAAGAACTGAACTGGGGAAAGCAGGAAGGAAGGATGTCCCAGGACCCCTAACCAGTAGCAGCTTCATCCTACAAATACCGTTTCTTCTATCTCACCCATCTTCATGCTAAGGGGACATACTTCATGATAGTGCCAACCTATCAAGAGATCATATTTCATTCCTGAAAAAACACTCTTCCCTACATAGATCCTACCCTCTTCAAACTACCACCCATAGCACCTCCTGTTATCAAGAATATTGCCTCTCTTATAGTATATACAGTATCAGCTGAGATAGAGAGCAGCTGCTTGTATTGAGTCTAGAAGAGAAAAAGGGTAGCAGAGCAGGCAAGCTGTAATTTAGATGCAAGGGTCTATGTTCTATTATAAACTTGATTGATTCATAGTGACTATCAATAACCATTATTAACTGGACACATAACTACATTTCTTATTCAGTATAATTTATTCACTTACAATGCTGGACAAAGGTCCTCTCCATAGTCACTTGCCTGCAGCATCACCAGAGCCAACTTATGTGCCCATTTTTCCCTTCCTCTTGCTTCAGGAGACCCAAACCTCAAAGCACCCAAGAATGTCACTGCTTGGCTGGGAGAGACTCTCAATCTCCCCTGCCATGTACCATGCAAATTCTATTCTTATGAGAAATACTGGTGCAAGTGGACCAACAAAGGTTGCAGGGCCCTGCCCAACCAAGACAAAGGTCCCAAACAGGCCTTTGTGAACTGTAGCCAGAAGAGTCAGCTCATCGACCTGATTCTGAACCCAGTCACCAAGGAGGATGAGGGCTGGTACTGGTGTGGAGTGAAGGATGGCCTCAGATACAAAGATACCACAGCTGTCTATGTGGCAGTCAAGGAAAGAGTAAAAGGTGAGTCTCTAAGTGTAAAGCCTACACACCCAAAGCCCCAGAGGAAGGTTTCTGACTCAGTTTCTCCATTGGGATGGCCCATGGGTTTGGCTATAAAAAGCTAGGGATAGGAGGAGATTTTCCCCTACATAGTCTCATTTAGCCCTCCAAACAGGGGATCCTAAATAAGCAAAGTCTAAGAAAAATGGTGGATTTGTTACTCAACCTCAGTTTGAGACAAGTCCCATAGTTGCCCCTTTAGACCATTTTGAAACTTTCTATATGTGTGTATATATAAATATATATATATTCTTACAGAGATGAAAATTTCAAAGTCACTATCATGCAGTATCCTCTATGATTTACAATGTACCAAAACCTTCTCGTAATATTGGACTAGAGACTTCATGTAGATCTATTAAACTAAGACAACTCTTCAAGTACATTTGTACTTTGAGCCTTTTTTCTTTAATGTTACATGAAATGTTTTATCCCTAATAATGTATCTTATCCCTGGAAACCCTACTGTGTGTGGGTCCTGCTGGTCTGGCCCGTGGAGGAACCCATCACCGATATCCCACCAGGGGACAGCACTATTACACCCGGCATGTAGTCAGGAACCTTTGGATAGGTTTCAAAGTTGTGAAAAATTCCCCTGTCTTCAAATGATGGATAAGCCTTTATGCAGAGCTTGATCTTTGCCATGGAATCTTTCATATGGAAATGGATTTGGTATGAATGGGGAAGAGATCACCTGTGAAAAACTAGAGAAGATCATCACTCTTTTATTTCTAGTGTCATGTTGGGCCCTGCCCTAATAACCTTGAGTTCTAATGATATCTAACTCCTCAGATTCTCTAACCACAAGGAATGAAAACATAGAGAAAGAACCATAATTTAACATCTCCCCCACCCACCATCTCTCTTTCTCTTTCCCCCCCTCTCTCCACCGCTAGGTTCCCAAGATGTCAATCAAATGAATTCTGCTCCTAGTGATGAGGTGATTGAGCCAAGAGTCAGGGAGAGCAATGTCGTTCAATATCCCAGTCTTATTGAAGTGGACAGAGTAGACAAGGATACTGGAAACCCAGCTGATGATAATGGAGCATCCACAGATCCCGGCAGGTGAGGAGGGATTCAGGATTCCCAACTCAGAGCATCCCAAAACTGAAGACCTGAGATTGGGCCATCCAACTCCAAGAAAAATACCCTTCCTACCTCCTGTGTCATCCCTCACTGCTGCTTCTTATGCTTGGGAGAGCCCAGTAATACTCTTTTCCCGTCTCCTGTTCTGGGGTAGTATTTGCCATTCAGTTCCATTTACCAAGCCTGTGATACAGAGAAGGTCTAGTTCTTGTCTTTGTCATGTCTGGGAAGATTTCTTAGAAGAATGGAACTGGGGGATTAATCAGAAGGAAAAACTGGATTAATCTTGGAAGAATAACTAGCCAGCACATCCAGTTTTCCCCTTCAGTAACTAATTCAATCCTTTTTTCAGTTCTGTGGGAAAAGGTGGGAACTCCAGTGTGCTAGTCTCCACCCTGGTGGCCCTATCCCTGATGCTAGGACTGGGAGCTGTGGCACTGGGAGTCGCCAGAGCCCGGCACAGGAGGAATGTTGGTGAGTCCCCAAGATTCTCCTTGACCTGTGCCTCCAACCCCAAGAATTCTGTCTTGCTTAGCTGCCCTTAGGGGGGTTTCTATGCCCTACTATTTTATAGTCTCAAAAAAGAGGCTCTGGGAAAGCAGGGTGGCTAAATATCAACCCACATAAACTCAAAAATGATAGTACTTGCTGCTGTCCAAACACCGTCTCTAGACAACCATCTCCAGTTGCTCAGGGTGTAGTTTCAGAGGAAGGGCTGCAAGGAATAGGAGATCAGTATGCTAAGAGACCTGATCTCTGGCCTACTTTAAGAATTAATTGGTTGTATGATTTTATAATACACTCATTTCATGCCTCAGTGTCCTCAGGGCTCAAGACAGGGATAATAAAAAACTTAAAGGGCTTATGTGAGGACAAAATGAGGTACTGTGCATTAAAAGTTCACAGAGTGACAAAGATTAGGGATTGCTGTCTTGATCCATTGAAAAAAGTGGGGGTCATCGTCATAGATGAGCAACCAAAGACCCCAGTTCCCCTTCAGCTGTCCCATGAGACTTGATCAGATCCCATACAGGAACATCACATACTGTTCTCACCGTATCTCAGCCCCTATTCCTATACTAACTGTCTCCTGGACAGACCGGATTTCAATTAGAAGTTATAGGACAGATATCAGCATGTCAGACTTTGAGAACTCCAGGGATTTTGGTGCCAAAGACAACGTGGGAGCCTTTCCAGTCAATCAGGAGACATGCCTAGGAGGAAAAGATGGTATGTACCTCACTCAAGGGGATACTCAACCACCAGGATAGCAAGAATTGGACTTGATTCTGTATGAGTGAGGGCTAATTCATCCCATCTTCACACAGAGTTCATCGCCACCACTGAGAGTGCTATGGAGACTGAAGAACCCAATAAGGCTAAAAGGGTAAGGCTGAGGAAGGAGAAGGAAGCCTCACTTGTGTGACAAAGAATCTCATTAGGAAAAACTACCTCAAAACTGACCAAGCTTTTGCCTGGACATTTACTATCCATGGGCAATTTGATAGTCATTAGAAGCCCCTCCCTGCCCTGACCTAGTGCCACATAACTTGAAGTCCTACCAGAATTAACTCCACCCTTTGGGTCACATAGTACCTATTCTCATGCCTCCTCAATCCCAAGATGTGAATATTTATCATAATATCTACTATCTCTCATAGTAACAGAAAACCAACATTTGGAGCCACTAAGGGAACAAATGAGTCCTTTACCTAACCTAACCCTCAAACTTTGTGTTACTGAAAGCTACATCTCTAGCCTGGTGGAAAAAGAAAAACATGAATTTCTGTTAATGGCACCAGCTTAAGTCACCTTGCCCATGGACTGTGTGGGCAGAACTTCTGGGGACAGGCTCAGGCAACAGAAATGTTTTCACTACATATGTCAGAAGGACGTAGCGAGAAAGGAGACATTTTTAGATGTTTCAACTTTCCCTTTCTCAAATTTAGTCCTTCATGGGCACGAGGACTGGAATAAGAACAGTAGGTCAAAGGGTTTTAGTTGTTTAGGCCAAGTTTATTCATTCAGGCTATTTGTTGCATACTCCCTCATCCTGACTGCTACCTGCTGAGTCAATACTCCAAATACTGACTCCTCTCCTTTTGTCCTCAGTCATCCAAGGAGGAGGTAAACATGGCCTACACTGCCTTTCTGCTCCAGTCCAACAACATAGCTGCCAACTCCCAGGATGACCCAAGCAAAGCCTAAACAGAGTGCCTGCTGCTCTCGCCATCTACCCATGATGATCATCTTCAGAATCACATTGATCTTCAGGGCCCTCAGTTCTGGGGGTCTCCACTGCCTGCACTCACACCCCACCTAGGGTTCTCCTACCTATCTTCATAAAAAAGTACTGGTCCCTCCTCAACAGCACCCAAGCATAACCTGTACTAATTGTTCCTGTTGGGGATGAGGTGATATGAGGAGTTCCCACCTGTTATTTTTTCTAATGAGAGAATCTAAAGGTGTGGAGGGAGAATTCAGATCTTATAAGGACTTCCCAGAAAAAAGAGAGACAAGAGTAGGGGAGATAAGTTTAGAAAGAAGAACCATTCAGGGCCTCTCTTCACTTACTATGAATACCAATGGGATTCCTCATACATTTACCTCTCCATCTTCCCTCCAGTCTCCTTCCTTCATTGAAAATACATAGTTGAAAACACACTAGAACATAGATTCTTTGCTAGACACTGGAACAGGTAAATCCAGTGAGAAGTCTTTCCATAGATATCACCGAATCCTTGGAAGTCACAGCTCCTCTCAGTGTAATTATACTAAGACCTAAAATCCTCATCAGGTATACTCACCTCTGCCCATATTTGGAGAAATCATAAACTTTCTGGATTCCCAATGTAACATGGGCACCCATAAAATGAATCATAAACACACACTCTAACCATTTTACATGTGAGAAAATTGAGGTCATTAGAGATAAAGAGGTTTAATCAAGAGCACCAAGTGAAATACATTAGTATCAAAATAGATTTGGTGTATCCTGTCCTCTAGACCAGGGATCTCTCTATAAGAGCCACTTCTCTCCTAGTGGAGTCAGAGTTCTAGAATAAAGATAAATAAGAGGAGGAAGAGGGAGAAAAGGAGAAAGATGTGAATGGAGACTAGTCTTTCACAGGTTTTACCTCAGAGATGATCTTTTTCCTTTCTGACACTCACATTGATCTAACAGGATAAAAAAATGGTCAAACACTCATAACCACTATATTTTAAAAGTTCCAAGTGGAAGCGGAAAGGACAGTGTTCAATGGTTCAATGGAGGAGCTGATCTCCAAAAAGAGCTACTTTTAAGATCTTTTTCTCTCTGAGTTTTGTACTTCAACCAACACCTATAAGCTAACACTTGCTAGCAAATCAAAAAATTAATTTAATTATTAATTAAAGATGATTGCCATGAAGCAGGCTCAAACTTCATTTGTCCTCCAGACCTACTATTTCCAGAAATCCTTTCAGAGCATTTATTTTGGTTCCATGTTTAGGTACCCAGGACATGTGTCTAACCCAAAGTACCCCTCACCTCCTATGCTGGGTGTAGGGGTCTAGCTGAATGCCTGTAAGTTGGAACAAAGTGGGACTATTCTTTTATCTTCAGTTAGAATAGTTTTGGGTCTACTCTGATGGTCAAGATTGACCCCAAAGCTCTATGTTACAGAACCTAAGACTGTTTATAATGGAACAAACTGAAAGCAGGTAGAATCATTGATTTTATTAAGCATAAAAATTTTTTAGTAAAGCATCTATAACATACTTAACTTTGAATCTCCTACCTTCCTGGCATATCTTCCAAGTTCAAGACGCTATTAATCAAGACTTAAGTAACCAAATGAGTAAATTCTCTTTATATGAATGATAACTTATGTCTTAGAATAGTTGACCCAGGAGAAAGTCTCCTGGAGGACACTGGTTAGATAAAGGAGCCCCTTGTCTGTCTAGGTTCTGGCACTGAACATGACATGTCCTGTAGCCCTTACCTCATCCTTAAATTCCTACTAAGGCCTCCATATATGAAGCGTTCTCTCTGGGAGAGCTCTCCTCAACCATCCAGCATGCTTGCTATAAGGAAGACCTTTGGCTTCTAAACAATCTTTGAACATAACGCTTCCTATATAGTGTGTTTCTTGCATCTATCCTGATAGGGCTCAAGCAGGAATCCTTCTCAGTTTCCCCTCCAGCCCCACCATTGCCATGCTCAGTCCCAAGCCAGGAGAAACAGTCCTTAGGAATGTTAATTTCTCTGTTCTCTATGATGGGGATGCATAACAACCAAGCTACAAGGCATATCAGCACCTATCCTTATTTTATCCCTATTTTATCAGACTACTGTCTGATCCAACATAGGACCATTTTTGAGGCAGGATTAAGATTCAGCTGTCGGGGCCAGAAAATAAAGCAAGGACAAAGTGAGAGTTGGCAAAACATCAAATAACACCAGACCTAGAGCACTGGGCAAAGGCCACCATGAGAAAGCACTGGGGCAGTGTTCCGGTAACTGTTCACTCCCCAAAACAAGATAGATACAGTTACGTAGTTAGAAAACAAAAGGCTGAATAAGCAAATCCATGTTTGTAAAAGCTGCTTGAAGCAATTTTTGTATGAATTCAATAAATAGCTGGAGGGCAGAGTATTTAAGGCTCTCAGTCTGTGAGGCTGTTAGCCCCCTGACCCCACCTTTTCTCTCTCTCTCTCTCTCTGTCTCTCTCTGAGTTGCTTATCTTCTGCAGTGCCCCCTCCTACCCCCTGTTCCAGGGAGCAAATCCTGGCATGCAGTTTCTGTATTAATGCTATTGATTGTGAAAAAGTTAATGGAAGAGCTTTATTAAGAGTGTGGCACTAGAATTCAAACTTCAGATACCAGAGAGAGATGATAAGGCATGATAAGACATGCCTCATTTCAGGGGATTTGGCTATAGCTTTTATACATTTTCAGTAAGTAGTTAAAATGTTAAGAACAAAATGGAATAAAAGGTTAAGATAAAAATATTCGACAGAGTCTATATCAAATGTGGGTATCTGGTTATTCCCTAAATTTCTGACTAAAGATAAAAGGCAAGGGAATGATTGTCAATGAATATATTAACTCTTGTGATCACATTTAATCTATATGTAAGGAAAAGCAAGAGCAGGTTTCTAAATCAATACCTAGTCTAAGAAGGTCTCTATATAGATGTTGAAGACCCAATTACATGGTCAGGAGTTCTACTACAGTTATTTCTTTCAGTAACTTATAAGATGACCTAAGGATGAGTTTATGATGCTGAATATTTTCAGACTAATGGATACAAAACATCCTCACATTTGGCAGCTCATTGTCTGATTCAAACATCAGTGTCCTTGACTGTTAATTCTTTAACTTCCCTTCACAATGCCAATAACTAAGCTCCTAAAATCTATCCCAGACCCTATAATGAAAGACTAAGAAATGTCACTAAAACTACAGTCTTACATTATTCCTAATTGATATTGTCACTAGATGATAGCAAAATAATATACATCCCACAGTCTACCTGCTCCCCATGCTGCACGTTGGACAGAAAAGATGCTTCTATGAAAAAGAAAGCTGATCTATAAACTAGATTGGATATCACTTAAGGTAAAAAGGCATCAATATGAGGCAGTGTGTTAGTTTCCTGAGGACTATTATTTTAAAATAAAAGTATTTTATTCTCTCACTGTTCTAGAGGCCTAGTAGTCTAAAATCAAGGTGCCCACAAGCTTGGTTCATTTATCAGGTTCTGAGAAAGAATCTTCAGTGTCTCCCTCCCAACTTCTAGAAGTTGCCAGCAATCCTTGACATTCCTTGGTTTATAGACACATCAGTCCCAATCACTGCCTCCATCATCATGTAGTGTTCTCACTGTATGTCTCCTTGTGTTTTCACTTGGCCTTCTTATAAGGACACTAGTCATTGGATTTAGGGATCACCCTAATCCAATTTGATTTCATCTTAAGAAGCTACAGCTCTCCCTCTCCCAAAAGGAAGACATGTCTGTGAAACTTGTCATAAGCCAAAATTAACAATTCCCTAAAACACCAATCCTGAATCCTATTTCTGCTTTTAATCTTCTGTTCTAAAAGCAAAAATCTCAGCATTTTTTAGTTATTAAAAAACATGTACTAATATAAGTCCTTCCTAAAAGTGAAGTGGCATAGCTCAAAAATTCAAAAAGCAGGGATACCTGCATATCTGTAAGTTTCCTTTTTCCAAATGAGATCATATTTGCAGTTCCAGGTAGATACAAATTTTGAAGGGGAACTACTCCTCAGCCCAGGACAAGAAATAGCAAACAACTTTAGGATTGATGATAATAAACCATTTATCCATAATCAATGTCCAGCAACCACTATGAACTGCTTAAATATTTCCAATAAGAAAAACTTCCTCAAGTTCTTTAATCATCTTGTTAGTCTTTAAATCCATATTTAATAAGTACTATATAGTATTAAAGTCAAACAGTGCCAAATTATTTATAACAGTTTAGGTTTACAAATTTATCAATATAATTATAATATAGTATATGTATAAACATATAATAAAATTACATATTATTTGTCCAAAACTAGGACAGAACATCTTGCCTAAAGTGAATATAGAGCAGAGAAAATCTGACTGTAATATCATCTGTGAAGTTGTCTCCAAGAAAGAGAAAAAAGTGGAGTCCCCCCATCCCTCCAGTTTCTCTGAAATAATTAACTCTACATGGGAATCTATACAATAAAAATAATATGAGATTATCACAGAGATAATACATGCCTAAACAGACTGTGGGCACATGGAGAAAGAAGATCCTGACACCAATGACCCCCAGCTGGTCAAGTGGTCGAAGGAAGTGAAAAGAAGATTCCAACTATAAGAATCAAGCAGTTCTAGAGGCATGGAAAGAGAGCAGGCAGATAGAGAACGGGCAGTCAATTCTCTCTCTCTAGAACCACAAACTTTTGTTTAAATACGTGAAGAAGAAAATTCTAAAATCCATGTTTTTGTTGATAAATCACATTAAAATTTGCCAAAATTCCCCCATATTTCAGTTCTAACCTAAGTCCTGAAAACAAACCTTAGTCACCTAAATTCTACCATTTCTTGTAGCAGAAAAACCATGAGCAAGTTTACTATGAAGGTTAACATTCTCAAACACTAGGGTACAACCAAGTCAGTTGTCCAAGATCTTGTAAAGATGGAACTTCAGAATGCCTGAGCCAGTTTAGTAGGTAGAGGGATTCCCACAATCTCTCTTTGGGGAGAGTAGTGATGGGTCATAGGGAAAGCCACCTGAGAATTAGAGCCCTCAGTCTGGTGAGGTTCAAGAGATGTCCTACCCACATGGTAGGTCAAAGTAAGATGATGCAATAACTGATCAGAAGCCATAATAACACAACCTCCACCCTAATGACAAAGGATAAACTCCACTGAACTCATGCTATATACTAGGAACCATGCCAAGGCCACAACTTTATGAGAAATACTCTTTTTATCTCATCTGTTAACAGGAAGGAAATAAAACCTACATTATTGTGGATATTAATTAATTTACCAACAGATTTAGAATAATTTCTGATATAGCTGGTATTATTTATTCCCTCCACTTGCATATAATTAGGCTCTGATTTTCTTCCCTTGGTTCATTTCTACTAGTCAAACATTGGTCCCAGATAATGCCAAGTCATTAAATCCCCTGTTCACTTACCAGACCTTCTCCTGGTATTTGGAGCATAGGGCAATACAGCAACCCTGTGAGTCATAATGGAGAAAACAATTTAGATCAGAGGTAAAAAGAGAGGGAGAAGATAATATAGGTGATAAACTTTCCCCACTTTGCAATTTAACCAGGAGTCAGTCTTCCTTTGGATCCACAAACCCAAGGCCCTGGGGCAACATCCTATGTAGAAACTAAGCAGGCTTAGGTCTAGAAATTTTGATCTCCTACACTCTTACTTGGTAATTCCCAGACCTCTAATTCTTGTTCTTAACACCCTAGTGTGATGTTTCTAAGGGTTTTATTTGCACATGATGTGATGAACTCTTCAACCTATTCTCATCACACAGTACTGCCTGTTAGGCTCCATACACAGTGAAAGCAACTTGTGATCTTCATACATACACATATACACACGCAGAGAATATTGATACTCACATACCACAAAACACACATTCACATACACTATACAATCACATATTATATAATACACATTCATGTATAATGCAAAACACATTCGTCACAATCATAGATCACATATTCATACACTACATAGCACACACTCATCAAAATACATTTCCACACTGCTCCTCACACTCTGTCACACACCACACATAATTCACGCACTCGCATCATAGTCATACACCACTCATCATTCACACATCACATTCTCAGATTCACAATTACATAAACAATACATTATCTCTCAAAGGCATCCCCA
Source organism: Solenodon paradoxus (assembly GCA_004363575.1). Lineage (NCBI taxonomy): Eukaryota > Metazoa > Chordata > Mammalia > Eulipotyphla > Solenodontidae > Solenodon > Solenodon paradoxus. Next base: position 22,735 of record RJWH01003169.1, on the reverse strand, counting down.
GGTCTAGAGCTCAGAGAATGGCTAGGACCCAGCTGTATGGTATCTATAAGACATTGTGAAGAACCTTCCAAGTAGGCATGGGTGAAGGCTCATGGAAACTGAGACCTCTGGCAGTCACTCACTCTAATCAGAGCCTGAGGCTGTCCTCTGACATCTTGACCTAGTTAGTGAAGGAGATCAGATCACAGATGGAACTGTTCTGGGATGGTAGGAACCCAGATAAGGGTATGCAGAGCAGGTTGCCTGCCCTCACACTCATTTCCTCCACACCAGCTTTGAGTATTACACTGCAGATGCTGGCTTTTGTTGTTGTTTTTGAAGAGTATATGACAAATCTGGTGTGACTGGGAGGGCAATGGGGTTTAGTATGAACAGGACCACTGATGAGACTGGAGGCTCTATCAGCCACATCCTCTTAGAAAGGGCATGGGAATAATAGCCTGATCGTGAGAATCCTGGGAACCAACCTATGAAATAATATCTGGGAACAAAGCCTTGGGATTTCTCTAATAAGTAATAACCCTGTATAGTTCCACATGAAGAATTCATCATCCATGGATTCTGCTGTACCACATGAAAGTCATTTGAGGTGGGAAAGGAAGGGATATCCCTATTTCATTTATGAGAAAACTAAGGTCCAAAGCTAGAAAGTGCCAAGCCAGGACCAGAATCCAGGCCTTCTGACTGAAATCCAAAGTTCTTTCCATGATAGCTTTTGGATGATTGCCTCAGCATCTCTGTCTTCTCCACCAGCCACTGGGTATCTCTGGGTACTGAAGGATGGCTGTACCAGGCTACTGTGACATTGAGCAAGTTGTGGAGAGGACCTCAGGAATAATCTGCAGGAGTGAATGACAGGGTTCATAATTTTCTAGATAAATCAAGGCTCAGAGAAAGGTAGTTAATTGCTCATAATCTTCATATGGTAGATGCTCAAAAATATTTGTCAAACGAGTCAATTGGAGACTGGTAAGGGCTACAACCAGCATTCTCTGACTTCAGCTCCAAGCTACTATCCATACAGATTTCCTGAGGTGGAAAAATTGGAGAAGAGCCTTTATCCTATTGGCAGCAATAGAGTAATTTTTCTGGCTCAGACGTTAATAAATATTCACAAAGCATGGGAGTCCACTCATATAGCAAATGCCCAGTGCAAAGAAACATACTGCCTGGTAGCTTCTAATAATCTTAACTACCTCGAAACACTTTGAACCCTGGTAACACACTCTCATTAAGCACATGTTTTCTCAATTATTGACTGACTCTGTGGTTTGCTAGTATTTCCTTTTATAGCCTAAGACTAGTTAGCAAAAAATAAAGGTTGCCATTTCCTCATTTTCCAGATTTGCTACTTATGAAGACCAGGAATCTCTTTCAAGTTCCAGATTGTGACAGGTTTCTGGGCAAGCAGTGGTCTCTACTCATCTCCTGAGTCTTTTGGGTGGGATCTTATTCTGGAAGAAGTAATGGAACTGTGGCTTTGGTTACTTTACTTCCTGTCAGGTGAGTGATGTGGGGAAACACCTTGGATGTCTTATGAGGTTTAAACTGATCAGTCTGGGTTTCACTCCTTGAAGAGCAAAATTTTTTTCATTCGTACTTGCTTTCTTAGTGATGACTTGAATAGGGAAGAAAGCTAAACATTTATTGAGTCTAAGATTGAAAAGCCCTAAAAGACCAAAGGAATGTAGTTTCAATGAAATGTAAGACCTTGCAGGAGATAGTAGGACATATGTGACTTCAGTGAATGGCTAACGTAAACCTAAGAGAGAAGAGGGGTTAGGTGGGAGTAAAAGATCTCTAGGAATGAAGGGTGCCTAAATTATACCACCACAGTCTGTCCTAAGCAACACCACCATTCTTTCTGGGTCAGAAGAATCACTTTTCTGAGCCCAGTTATTCATTTGCATATACCCCCACGATTGAGAAACCTACAAGTCTAAGAGAATGTACCTAGCCCAACTCCACACCCACATTGTCTTCTGCTAGATCTCAAATTTTCTGTCCAAAAAACTGGGTTTATTTTCAGAGATTTGTGAGACTTTATCCTGTGTATTTTAGCCTGGGTGACTCTTAGGCCTATAAAAGAGTACCAATCACTACTTGGGAAGAATTTGTACCTGTTGAGTACCGGAATTCTGTGATTTGAGAGTGAAGTCAGGGATGAGGAAAGAAGAGAGATAGGTCAGAGGCTGGGGGAAGGAAACTTAGGGACATATTTTCTTCATTGTCATGTTTTAAAGTGACATCCAAAAAGAATGTAAATTTGTCAAAATGGGAGTGGGGGTTAATGCATATTTTGCTCAGTATTTATAATTTTAAAGTATTTAGATAGGTAGTTGAGAGCTGTATTCATACTCTTGCCCCAGGTCCTGCAAATGTGGGTGTGGTCCTGGTCTCCAGGGCCCAATTCATGAGGTACAAACTGTGGAACCAATTGATGAAGTACAAGTTGTAGACTACATTTCAGGGAGTCCTACATGGAGTTTCATAGTAAATGGAGTGTTACATGGTATAAGCTTTCAAATTTTTTAACCTGATGCATAATAATAATACAGTAATGCATACACCTGATGTTGTAACCTAGTACACAAAAATACCCCTAAAATTTTTTCTTTATTCTTTAATATTGGGTTGAATTTTGGGTTTCAGTAGTTGAATGGATGTTGGTGCTATTTTCTGAAGTGATAGATGTTGCCAAATGTAGGCTCGTTTGACCAATGCACATAGTTCAAACTCCATGATGCCTGCTCCTATAAAATGGAAAAAGCTTTATTGCAAGTTGACTGACAAGAAGATTGAAGCATGTGGTTCAGCTTGTCCTCCCTTACTGAAATTGGCTCTGGAGTTACATAGACAAGTATAGGGAAGCAAACTAGGGCCTTGGTATTGTACTTGGATATGGAAATGTAGAGACATTCCAGTCAGGTATGCCCAACATTGTGCCTGCATCCAGACAGGCATGAAAAATTGGGGGAGACATGGTATGTTTGAGGGGTATTCGAGGTTTTTGTTATGATCAAGTTACTTTCAGTTATATCTTAAAGCCAGTGAACATGCATGGAGACCCTTGCTTATCTGGTCTTTCTTGACCACATATTGAAGAATGTGATTAATCATTGTCCTGCAGTTAGTAATTAGTTTAAGCCAGTTTCAGACATACAGATTTTAGGAGAAAAATAAAGAAGATTTTTTTGTTTGTTGCCATTTGTAAGTTTGAAATACATCTTAAATATTCAAGTGAATTCCAAGTGTAGATTTTTGAGAGGTGAGTAATGGTGATACATGTTTGGGGAAATGTATATAAAATTATAAAAGCCAATCAAAGTAAATGAGTTAATGTGAGGAGAGAGTAAGGAGGAACATTAAAAAGAATGAGTCCAAGTTCCAGGCCCTGGGGTAGCCGAACCATGAGAAGTAGATAAGAAGTAAGGAGTCTGAGGAGTCATTGAGGCTGTGGTATCAGGAAAACCTAGAGAAGAAAGTGTTTCAAGATGAGAGGGCAAATAAAATGAAGACAAGAGAAATACCACCAAACTCGACAAAGAGAATTTTAGTGACCTTGACTAGCGTTTTCAAATTCTTACAGATGTAGGTGAAAGAGACATTGGGAGACAGAGAAGTGGATTTGGTGATTTTGATGACTCATGGGAGAAAGAGAACAGCTTTAAGGGGAAAGTTCAACCAAGGAGTTTTTAATATGGACAATCTCAAAGTAAATAGGAAAGGCATAGCAATGACAGAAGAGATCATCAACTGACACAAGGAGGTTAAAGGGATCATTATAAGAAAATATCTGAAGATGAGAAAAATAGACTCAGAATACAAGTGGAGGGACTGGCCTATGAGAGCAAGTTGACACTATTTTCACTGTTATAGGGCAAAGGGCAGAGAGCAGGCATGGATATGCATAGGTACCAACCCTTGTGGAAGTGGTGACAGGTAGCACATCAGATATGAGCAGAGTGCAGGAGAAGGGAAATCCAGAGCCAAAAAACAATAAATCAGTGTGACTGATTTAAAGTACTGCCATCCATTAGCAGAGAGTCATAAAACCATAAAATGGCACCAACCCAGTTTAACATGCCAGAGCCAGGAAGTCAATGCAATTAATTTTAAAGTGTAATTAAACTGTCAACGTCAAGCATATGTGCCAAGGCTTAGAAACGGGCTAATAGAAAGAACAAAGGAAAGCAATCATAAAGGGTGCTGATAGGAATCAAACAATTCAAAAAGAGACCAGGAAGGAAACTTGTCCCACCTCATCATTCTCAACAATAGGTTGGGCATAGAAAGTGAGTTTACTAGTCCACTTAAACAAGGTCTCTAGTTCATGGGGTTACTCCCACTTTGGATGACCTCCTCGCTCAGTGTTTCATCTCCTTCCTGAATAAAATGTCTTTTGCTTCACCCCTGTGCTCAACTCTCCTTCCTTTGCTGTCTAGTCCATGCTCTGGAATAAATCTTCTTTTCAGAGATACAAGTTCCCACAGCAGTGGAGGAAACTGAGGCATTCACACACATGCTCACATGGTATCAGTGGAACATTGAATAGGATGTTTCTCATTTATTTTTCAAAACCCAAACTTAATTTGATATACATATAAATCTCAGGTCAGCTCCTTCCTGAAATTCTATGTAGACTTGAGAAGTAAAATCACACTCATCACCACTCCTACCCAGAAATTTGCCCCTACCTGGAGCTAAGTATAGCTTCAGAGAAGTGCCAGCAGCCAAGCTCTATCGATCTTCACCTTATTTTGCATTACAAAAATTATAAGATTTTTTATCCATGTGCCAAACATATATTTACATCCAATTTTCTATTACGAGTGACTTTTTAAACCACATACATTCTTCTTAAAGTCACTAATTTAAAGACTGATGTCACATATTTAGTAACTTCTCTAAAAGATCAGTATTAAACATATTGAGAAATTTAGATACCTTCTTCCACCCCTACCTTTCTTAGTATTGTTTGTCAATACAGTTTTATACAGCCCAAAATTGCAAAACTTCAGAGGTACCTGGGATACTTATTTTAAAATACATACTCTTAGACCCATTCTCCACAGATGCAATCACCATGCCTAAGTCACCTGCATCTTATCAAATTCCTCCCACAACAATTTTATGTGTATTGTGCTATTGAAAGTTCTAAACCAGGAGGTGTTATCTTTTATTTGTTGGGGAAATCTGTTTTTCTAAGCATGGGGCATAGGTTATAATCTACTATGGATTCCACGGACAGCTGGAGTCTGACCATTTTCATATCACCAACTAGTTGCTTCCAGAGCCCAGTGTACCCATGTGCTTCATCTATCCAGAGTTTGCACAGAGAGGTAGTCTTAGTCAGCTCAGGCTGCAATAACAAAATGCCATAGACTACATGGTTTAAACAACAGACATTTATTTCTCACTGTTCTGAAGATTAGAAGTTCAAGATCAAGGAATCAGCAGGTTTCTTTCTTCATGGAGGCTCTCTTCCTGGCCATCTTCTTGTAGCAGCCATCTCACATGGCCTCTTCTTGTGGAGAGAATAAGAACACTAATTGTATTATAAGGGGTCCACCTTTATGACCTCATCTAATTCTATTACCTTTCAAAAAGTCCTATTTCTTAATACAATGTGAGTTGCACCTTACATAGGGTTTAGAGATTCCACACATTAATTTTGGAGGGATGAAGTACATAGCCAAAATTTTAGGTGAGCCAAGAGTTTACCAGAATTTCATGCCTTAGTGGAGTGAGACTGCTGGAGTGATGACCCCTCTCTTCTCTGTCTTTACTGTGCCCATTTTATTTTATAAGATTGTGCTCTTGGGAAGCAGGATTTGTTCCCCTTTCTGGATGTTATGATCCAAAAAATTAAAGTATTCACTCTCAATGCTGAGAATTATGATGTGGGTGAGGGTGAGTGAGAGAAACTGATGAGATGCTTGATTCCAGAAAGAATTCGTGGAGAATGCCATTTGGTCAGGAACACAGAACAAGTTTATTAAAAGCAGAAACAGTGAGTTGAAGCACACTCTTAATAGGGAAAGTTAGGTGAAGGGAGTGCACGTGTGTGTGTGTATGACATGTGCTGCCTGCCTCTCACACAGGCAAGATGGATTCTTGAATGTATATGGGATTTTGGGGTTTTTTCTTTCATGGAAGTGTCCAGTTACCTGGAGAAAAAACGGCACAGATATCTAGTGGTGTGGCCTAGACCCAAGCTGCTAAGGTGGGGCCCATTTTAAGCTGTACTGTCTCCACATCATTTCCCCCCTGACAAAATGGTGCCAAAATATTTTTGGTGTTGAAGGACAAATGTCATCTCTTTTTTAACTTCTTCGAGCTGGATATGGTCACAGTGTTTCTCCTACTATGGCCCAAATTATTCTATTTTAAGGTAACTATGGGGGAAGAGCTGTGGGGGACAAGCAGTCAGGATGATGGAATGCAGCACATGCAGAATCCAGTAGCCGTGGCCTTTGTTCCAAAGGATCATAGACTTGCAGAAATAGCTGTAATTTAATAGACTCTAGATGAGAAGAAACAAATTTTACCAACATGTTAAAAAGAAAGTTTAAAATATGAGTAGGAATCCTGAAAACTGATTCCAGAAAGGTCAGAGTGGGAATTCCAAGGGAATTGTCATGCCTTTCAGAGAAAATACAGAGTAGAAAAATTTCCTCCATATTAGAAATGGCTAAAACTGGTACAATTATAAGTTTAGTTTCATTAAGGAAGAAGATAATAGTTAAAATAATAAGTATAAGAAGAAAACACATAAGCGAACACTAGCAAATTTTGGAAAGTGTTACAGTAATGAATGAGATTTATACTAAATAGAAGTAAAATAGAGATTTTCCCAGAGTAGGTGAACTTTCAGAGGCAGAGGACCAGGAAAACAGTAACAATCATTTACATTAATTACATTTACTTATCCGAAGGGATTCCTTAGAAGAAGTTTTGATTGACTCACAGTTATCTGGTTTTTCACATTTGAAACAAGACTTCCTTCTGGATATGTACACACAGTTCACATTGTCTTCATTTTAACGCAGAAGGCAAAAACTTACCATGACCACGGTTAAATTCTTTTCAGACAAAGCCAACAGCGAGCTGAAAATTTTAGGTTGAAAGAGGACTTTTGGAAGAAACCAATTCAATTTTTTCCTTCTATAGAATAATGGACACTTAAAATGATGAACTAAGTACACTTTAAGATTACTATTACAATTAAGGCAATTCACAAAGCAAGGTACGACTTTCAGAGTAATTTCCCTTTGCATTAATTATGTTAAGAAAATTACAGAGAATTGAAGAAAGAGATAACCAGAGCAAACTAGGTGGAATACCTTTCATTTATACTAATAACTTGATGTGAAGAGTAAGTTGGGGTTTAGAGTGCTGGATGAGGACAAATGACTCTTTCATAAATAAGAAAATGAAAGCCTATACCTCCAATCCTCAGTGTTTTCTGAGGCTCAACCATTGTGATTAAGAGGTGGGAGAAAGGTGCTTCTTGGGCCCCACAATTTATCTTCATCCCTCAATGTATGGGTTGGACAATGAAAAGATATCAGCAAACAGTAGTGTCTGTAAATAGTAAAAAGTAGCCATCATGAAAGACTTGGTTATAACAAGATTGATAATATTTGCTTGATTTTGCAGTATACAATGTTTTTAAATAGTATAGACCTTTGAGGAATTTTATGTATGCTACAACACAGACAGTAATTATTAGACTTTCACACAGACATATACTAAGATGGTTGAGCACTGCTTTTATTTTGATAGTGCTTCCCAAAATATTTTACCATACTGAATGAGTATAATTCATTTTATATCTATTTTTTGCAAAGAAAATAATTTCTTTATATGAAATATCTCAGGAGCTCTCTAAGATTTCCCATATTTATTTTATTTTCATTTATTTTATTTATTTTTTTAAAATAAGAAAAAACTTTTTATTCATAATTTGATATTTGGAAGTTAAGTATTAGAACATAATACAAAAATATACTATTGCTTACATTTTCAAAGGTATATACTTTTGTTTTTTATTACTTTTAGTAGAGACTTGATAGGGATAACTTGCTTTTGAGGCACAAGCTCTATAGGTAGATATTCTAGACAACTTACAATTTGTTATTAAAATTGACTATAGTTTAGGAATACATATTGTCCTCTTAGCAGGAGAACATCACTTAGTAAAGCCTATAGTTATAAGTTACTAAGTATAGTTTAGAAACTTAATAAAATTTATTCCTAAATATTATTTAAGTAATTTCTTTCTGACCAGGAATGTTCAGAGTGACATTTAAAATTAAGCAATTTAACCAAAACCAGTCTTATCAAAAATTTCACATCCCAGCTGAACTCAAAGAATGGTCCAGATTAGTCTGTTATATCCTGAATTTAGTAACACATAAAGGAGTCTTTCATGATCTAATGACAAATGTACAAATTTTAGCAAAATAAACTTTTACAAAATATAGACAGAGACAAACGCAGAAGCCACATTTTTCATTTAAAACTGTATTCATATGGCGGGCAAGTATGCTTGCCAAAAAGTTAGATTGAGAGCTTTCTAAGATAAATAGATAGCTAGATAGATAAAATTTAGAGGCAAAATTACCTGTATTAAAAATGTATACAATGCCAGATTTTATCATCCTATGAAAAAAATTTTGATATGAGAGTAGAGAACAAGTCCCCAGAGTATAGCCATGAGATCAAAATTAACTTTTAAGTTGTCTTTCAAAAAAAAACTAACATTAGAACACCAAGATACGAATTTGCCCAAGAAATTCCACCTTTTACTCAAAATTGATGGCCTTAAACCAAAATGAGTCATTCACATTCAAGAAGCTAGTTTTTCATTCCTTCCAGGTTCTTCACAGGCTGGATAGTGAACAAATTATCACTAAGAATAAGATTAGTAAAACTGTTATTTTAGTAGGGGATCATCAGGAACAGATTGGGTGTTCCCATGGTTCCAACCTATAATGAAAAGTGATTGCGGGCTTATTACTAGGTCTACAGCATAACCTGAAATTCTTGTGGCATAAGGATGTCCACAAAAACTGACTGTTCCTGGGCTTCAGCCAGGAACTGATAGTTGCCATGTCATAATTTCCACTTCCCCTATGCAATCCAAGGTGCAGAAGGTGCCTTCCATAGACCTCCACAGTCTATGACTACCAGATTCATGTGGCATCTCACAGAACTGAAACAAATCTCAGCAGAACATCTTCATACCAAGTGTCTTTCCCTAAGGCCAAGCCTATCACCTTAGGGCCCCAAGAGGACCTGGTCACCTGTTGTCTTCCGCTTTTCCCTTTGCCATTCTGCACAGGAGGGTCCCCCTGCCATTCTTCACAAGAGGGGCTGATCTATAAGGAAAGTGGCTCACAATGACAATAGAGAGGCTGAGATGTAGACCTCCACCTTTTACATTGAGTAGGTTATATTTCTGTTTTTAACATCTGTGTCCACCTTTTAAGTGATGGGTTATAACCTGGCATGTAAGGAGAGAATTTTGAGGTTTGACTTTTCCCAATATTTTAGGACATTAATTTTGGCCACTAGAGTGAAAACAAATAACAAGGTCTGTTTTACTACTTGTTCCTATAGACATTTTCAGGGAGAATGAGATTAAGGCGTCCTAATGTGGCAAAATATTTACCAATTTCTTTTGCCAGCCAAGACAGGAGACAAAAGAAAACAAAAAAAAAAAAGTTCCAGCCAAGCATGAAGAACGGAAAGTTTTATGGTTTGAAACAAGACCAGATGCCATAACCCCAGGCCCCCACTCTGCCAGCAGATGAATCACTGGAAAATGGATTGCCCTCTCAGCGCCCATCAGAGCACTAATCAGTCCAAACCCAGCGAGACCACAATCTCTCCAGATCGGCCCTCTTGGGGCTGTCCTCAGAATGATGAGGTCAGGATTCAGGGACCCTGGCAGTTCCCATCTCGGCTGCTGAACCACAGATTAGCCTAATGGTGGCAGGGCACCTGAACTCCTTCTTCATAGATACGGGGCCAACCTATTTAGTTCTACCCAAGTATTGGGGACCTTAAAAGACCTCTCTCCTCTCTGTTGTTGGCATCACCGGAAAGCAATCCCAACCACTCTGTACCCCCTCCTCTTAACTGCTTCCTGGGAGAACAGACTTCTACACAAGCTTTCACTCACTCATTCCTAGTAATTCCAACCTGTCCCACTCTTCTTCTAGAAAGAGACATTCTATTCAAGATAGGAGCATCTCTTCTCTCTCCTGTAACACCAAAACAAGCCTTCTTTCTAGCCCTAGTAACACAATCTGATCCTGTGCCTCCTTTTCTCCAAAAAAAGTCCAACTCTGTCTACCCTAGGTCTCTTATCTAGGGCTCACTCTATCACAAGGAAAAAAGGCAATCTCCTCGTCGAGAAAAACTCTTCTCCAGTCTTATCCCCATCCCACAAAAAAAAAAAGGAACTTCTCTCCTTTCTGGGGTTAGCCAATTTCTTCCGGTCCTGGGTCCTAACTTTGCTCTCCTAATGAAGTCCCTATACCAAGCTATGGTAGGACAAGACATTGACTTGCCCCTATCCAGTCCCCTTTCAATCCAACAAGCCTTCCAAGAGGTAAAAACTGCTCTCCTCCAAGCATCAGCCTTAGACCTTCTATCCCCGGACCCACCTTTCCAAAAGCACATAAACTCCTGGGGCGGCTTCACACTTGGACTCTTATCCCAAAAAGGGGGCCCTTCATCCAATGCCATAGCCTACCTGTCCAAACCCCTTGACTCTCCCTTTAGAGGGTGGCCTCAGTGCCTCCCACATTTTAAATGCTACAGCCTTCTTAGAGCAGTAAGCCTTATGTCTTATCCCTTACTCTCAAATCCACATCTTCTCCTCACACTCCCTCCAGCCAAGCACAAAGCAGCAGTCTTGATACCTCCTCGTTTTTATAGACACCTTCATAGGATGGATAGAAGCCTTCCCTGCCACCTCTGAAAAGGCCCATGAAGTATCTACAGCACTCCTCAAAGAAGTCATTCCCAGGTTTGGCCTCCCTACCGCTCTCCAATCCGATAACGGCCCCATATTTAGTTCTCAGGTCAATCAAGAGATAGCCTCAGCCCTAGGCATCAAGTGGCATCTCTACTCCTCGTACTGACTTCAGGCTTCCATAACCAAATTAACTGTCTTGCTTCAGTTGTCTTGCAGAACTGTGGAGGTCTGGATGTGCTAGCCACCTTCTGGAGAGGCATTTGTCTTCTCCTCCAGGAATAATGCTGCTTCTACATAAATCAATCAGGCCAGAAGCCACTCAGCTCCAAGAAAACATTCAGTCCCCCACCCTCTTTTCCTGTTCTTCCTGGATACTCTGAGTCCTCACTCCATTCTTACCCTTTCTCATCCTCCTTCTATTTAGTTCCTGCCTTATACAACTTCTAGGTAACTTTATCAGAAGGATTTCCACTGGTATCACTAATCATAATCTCCTTCTCTTACAGGAAAACAAGGCTTCTCTCCCTCAAGATACCCACTTAGCCCCCCCTCATTCAGCGGGAAGGGGCAAGTCAATGTCTTGTCCTACCATAGCTTGGTATAGGGGCTTCATTTGAGACTGAATGGCCTTTTCCCTTTCATCTTTTATAAAAAAAAAAAACAAAGGTAGGAATGAGACAGGAGACAAAAGAAAACAAAAAACCGAAAGCTGTCACTTTGCAGTCAAGCATGAAAAACAGAACGTTTTGCAGTTTGAAACAAGACCAGATGTTGTTCAACCCCTCCTGTTTACTGAAGTCAAGGACAGACCCTCCTGTTAAGCTATCCTGACTCCCTACCCTGCTATCAGCAGCATGCCAGGTGTCCTTATCAGGACTCCACCCCTACCCCACTGGGCTTGCTGAAACTTCTCCTTGAAAACCTCTCCCCAAACGTAGGACAGATTGCTCCCCACTCTTCTCTGAAAGCTTTCCCAGCCTGCACTTGGAACAATGGAGTCTCACTTACAACCCATCTGGCTCCCTTGTTTCTGCCTCTTATTGTTGAACTGACTTACACTGGCATTTATTTGTTTTCTTTTTACACATCATATGAGTGCTATCATATGATGTCTGTCCTTGTGGCTTATCTCACTAGACATAAGTCTCTCAAAGTTCATCCATGTCGTTGCAAATGGCAGGATATTTCCCTTTTGATGGCTGCATGGTAGTCCATAGTGTATATATACCACATCTTCTTTATCCACTCCTCTGTTGATGGGCATTTAGGAAGTTTCCAGTTCATAATATTGTGACTTGTGCTGCAATGAACATGGGGGTGCATATATCTCTTCAGATAAATGTTCTTGTGTCTTTGGGGTAAATGGCCAGTAGAAGAATAACATGTGGAATTTCCATTCTCAGTTCTTTGAGGACTCTCTATACTGCTTTCCAGAATAGTCGTACCACTTTACATTTCCGATAACAAGAGTGAAATCGAGTTCCCTTTCCTCCACATCCTCTCCAGCACTTATTATTTCCATTTTCTGCATAATAACAATTCTTACCTGCGTGAGGTGGTATCTCATAATTGTTTTGATTTGCACTTCCCTGATGACAAGACATAGAGCATCTTTTCATGAACCTGTTGGCCATTTGTATGTCTTCCTTGAAGAGGTGTCTATTAAGGTCATCAGCCCATGTTTTGACTGGATTGCTTATATTTTTGTTGTCCAATTTTTGAGTTCTTTTTATATCTTAGATACTCACCCCTTATCTGAGGTGTGAGAGGCAAATATCTTTTCCCTTTCAGTTGGATGCTTTTGTTTTTATGTGAGTTTCTTTTGGTGAGTAGAAAATTTTTAGTTTTATGTAATCCCTCTTGTTTATTTTAGATTTGATTTGCCTTGCATTGGGAGTTATGTTGCCAAAGATATCTCTTAGGTCTATGTCTAATAATGTTATGCCTCCATTGTCTTCTATGTGTTTGATGGTTTCTGGTCTTATGCCTAAGTCTTTAATCCATTTTGAGTTAATTTTTGTGTATGGTCTAGTTTCAACCTTTTGCATGTGACTGTTCAGCATTCCCAGCATCATTTATTAAAGCAGCTGCCCTTGCCCCACTGTAAGTTTTTGGCTCCTTTGTCAAGAATTAGGTGTCCATATATATGTGGATTTATTTCTGGACTTTCAATTCTCTCCCATTGATGTTTCTGTTTTTATGCTGGTACCATGCTGTTTTAATTATTATTGCTTTGTAGTAGTTTGAAGTCAGGGAGCAAGACTACTCCGTTGTTGGTTTTGTTCTTGAGGATTGTTTTTGCTATCCTGGGCTGTTTGTTGTTACAGATAAATTTCAGTATTTTGTGTTCTATGTTTGTGAAGAATGTCTTTGGAATTTTGGTGGAGATAGCATTGAATCTATATATTGCCTTGGGCAATATGCCCATTTTGACTACGTAGATTCTTCCGATCCATGACCATGGAATAACTTTCCATTTCTTTGTGTCATCTTTTATTTCTTTTAGCAATGTCCTATAGTTCTCATAATATAGGTCCTTTAACTCTTTGGTTAGTTTATTCCGAAGGATTTTTTTTTTTTTTTTTTTTTTTTTTTTTTGGTGCAATTGTTTTCTTCAGTTGTCTTTCTGTATTTTCATTGTTGGCATCCAGAAATGAAACAGATCTTTTAATATTAATTTTTAGCTTACCACATTACTGTATTTGTTTATATTTCTAGCAGCTTTTTTCTTGATTTTTTGTTTTCTGAGGTAGGATTGTATTGCTATAAATTTCCCTCTTATTACAGCTTATGCTGTATTCCATAGATTCTGATACATCATTTCTTCATTTTCATTTGAATCCAGATTTTTTTTAATTTCTTTCTTAATTTTCTCTTTTACCCATTGGCTGCTCAACAATTTGTGGCTTGATCTCCACTATGGCGGTTTTCCTCTCTTTCTTCTTGGTTCATATCTAGTTTGATGCCATTGTGATCTGAAACAAAGCTAGATATTATTTCAGTCTTTGAAAATTTATTGAGACTGGTTTTGTATCCCAACATATGATCTATCCTTGAGAATGTTCCATCACCACTGGAGAAGAATGTGTAGTCTATAGTTTTGGAGTGAAGTATTCTATATATGTCTATTTGGTCCACCTCTTCTATTTTGTCATTTAAAGATCTTGTTTCTTTGCTGATTCTCTCTGGAGAATCTGTCTTTTACTGAAAGAGGAGTATTGAAGTATCCTACTATTATTGTACTGCTGTCAATACCCTTGTTTAGATCTGTTAATATTTGCTTGATAGACTTGGGTGCTCCTTTGTTGAGCGCATAAATGTTAATAAGCGTAAGTCTTTTTCTTGTATTGATGACTTTATCATTGTATAATATCCATCTTTATCTTTTTAAATTTTCTTTGGTTGAAAGACTAGCTTATCTGATATGGGTATAGCTGTTCCTGCTCTTATGGATTCGGCATTAGCTTGGAGTACTGTTTTCCATCCCTCCACTTTAAGTTGTTGCTTGTCTCTCAACCTAAGATGAGCTTCTTGTAGACAACATAGAGTTGGGTTATGTTTCTTAATCCATTTAGTAATTCTGTGCCTTTTGATTGGCGAGTTCAATCCATTTACACTTACAGTAATTATTAACATTTGAGATCTTGCTACTGCCATTTTGATTTTTGTTTTCTGGTTGTGTTGAGCTATTTGTTACTTTGTTATATTTTTGTGAAGTTTTTCTTTTGTGGTTTAGCTAGTAGGGCCTCTTTTGACATTTCTTGTAGAGGTACTCTCATGGTTGCAAATTCTCTCAGCTTTAAGAAAACTTTAATTTCACCCTCAAATTTGAAAGAGGGTTTTGCAGGATGTAGTATTCTTGGCTGGCATTTTTTGTCCTGAAGTATTTTAAGACATCATTCCATTCTCTTCTAGCCTATAGAGAATCTGCTGAGAAGTCTGAAGTTAGTCTGATAGGAGTGCTTTTATATGTTATCCACTTTTTATCCCTGGCTACCTTTAGAATTCTTTGTCTTGGATTTCTGATAGTTTTACAATTACATGTCTTGGTGTAGTTTTTTGGGGGGAGGGGTGGGGGGTTATGTAGTTGTGTGTTCTGTTTCCTTCATTGACCTGTATGTTCATTACTTGTTCTAGATCTGGGATGTTTTCAGCCATTATTACCTTGAAGATGCTTTGTTCCTCTCTTTTTCTCTTTGTCTTCTGGGATACCCAGTATGCTCCTGTTCTTTCTGTCTCTAATTTTCTACTTTTGGGCTTCTTATAGCCAAAAGTTGATGGCAGCATTCACCAAGACATCTCTCCTGCACAGTTCGACTCAGATTTGCAGTTCCTTTCTCTGTCTGAACTGGAACCACTAGAGGTTAGGAAGACTGCCTGTGCTCTTTCCACAAGAGTAGGGCAAGGTAGCATTGGGGTTACTGCCACTTCTAACCCCAGGCAGTGAAGACAAAGCCTGGGTACTTTTACTGCCCATTTCCTTTTTTAGCCAACAGCTTCTGGCAGTATTCACTGCAGCCCCTCCCCTGCTCAGTTTGACTTAGGCTTGTGGCTCCCTGCTCTGTCTGAGTTTGCACCGCTAGAGATCAGTGGAGCTGCCCCTGCAGTCTGCTCCAGGAGAAGAGGGACTCAGCAACGGGATCCTACTATCTCAAACTCTGGGTGAGTGCTGGAAGTCACTGTGACTGTTTTGTATCCTTTAGAGTGTCTGCACGGCTCCAGTGAGCCTCTGGTAGGGGAAGGACTGTCACGCACACACTGTGAAAATCTTTCTGGGGCCCCCAAGCCAGGGGTGTATGCCAGGAGCCTGGGCAGCGGAGATGGCAGCTGCTTGGCCCTGAGTAGAGGCACTGACGGAGTTTGGGGGCAGGGTGGCCTGCTACATCCCGGTCTCCTCGGCTTGGCTCAGGCAGTTAGCACCCCTGGGCCTGCCCACCTGCCAATCCCACAGTCCCATGGTAGCTCCGTTACCAAATGAGAGCAAATTCCGTTTCCCGGGAAAGTTAAAAGTAGGTGTTTGCCAGCGCTGGCAAACAGTCATTAAACCAGTTAGAGAGAAAGAAAAGAACAGAGATTAAACTCACTTTTGTCACTAACCACAGACATCTTCCTTGCTCTATATTGGGTGCCAAAAATGATGCAGTGACAGGAGGGAGCTGAACAGGCTGATGAGACACTGGGTCCATCCAGAAAGAATTCTTGGAGAGTACCGTTTGGTCAGGAACACAGCAAGTTTATTAAAAGCAGAAACAGTGAGTTGAAGCACAATGCATATATGTGTATACGACCTGTGCTGCCTGCCTCCCACACAGGTAAGATGGATCTTGAATACATATAAGGAGTGGTGGTATCTTCCTTCACGGGAATGCCCAGGTTAC
The DNA here is from genome assembly GCA_004363575.1 of Solenodon paradoxus. Taxonomy (NCBI): domain Eukaryota; kingdom Metazoa; phylum Chordata; class Mammalia; order Eulipotyphla; family Solenodontidae; genus Solenodon; species Solenodon paradoxus. The sequence continues at coordinate 6,364 of RJWH01003169.1, read as the reverse complement.
CTGGAGTTAAAAGGGCATGAATATCTAGGGATGCGGCCTAGACCCCTGTTGCTAAGGTGGGGTACAGTTTAAGTATGATGCCCCGCATCAATTTACAACTAGATATGGGATGGCTGGTCACAAAGGTGATTTCCCCTAATATCTTAACTTGGTCTTTTTTCTCTTAATTCAGTTATTTGTTCCATTGGCATGTTCCAGTCATGAGGCTACCTCACACATTTGTTTCCATTTAAAGCAGCACTAAGTGATTCATGTGAGGTTTCCATGTCAGATCACATGTATCTGACTAGCAACTTTGCTTTTCCCTACCAGATTAAGACCAGCTGTTCTTTTAGATCTTAATATGCTATAAATGCTCCCTTCTAGTCCCTCTCTAGGCTCTATCCCCATTTTATGCCCCATGATTATTCCTACAGATGCAGGGACAGCATAGCTTAGAATATATAGGGCAGAATACAAATGTTTGAGTAGTAAGTTAACTAGCAAAACCTGAAAGAGACCCCAGGGATGGGATCTCACCTTAGCAACCTACATCTAGGTCACACCCTTAGATATTCGCACCATTTTTCTCCAGCTATCCTGGACACTCCCAAAGCTCTAACCCTCATACATATACAGAATCCATCTTGCTTGTGAGAAAGACAAGCAGCACAGATCACACACACACACAAACCAATGTGTAGTCTCTTGATGTATAACCTTTCCAGCCCCGCAGGGCACCTCAACTATTTCTGCTTTTAATAAACTTTCTGTGTATTCCTGGCCAAACAAGTCTCTCCATGAACTCTTTCTGGACAGACCCAGAGTCTCATCAGTGTGTCTCAGCTCACTCACTCTGCATCACTGCCACTTTGCTATTGCTCACATTTTTCCCTCTACCCACCTGATTTCTGCTCACCCAGAAACCTCAAGCCCCATTTATCACCTTGACTCTCCTTGAGTAAATTCTTTAAAGCTATTCTTAATGGAAGAGTCTCTCCACACACCTTCCCCGGCCCAACCTCAACACAAAAATTTCATTCTATGAACCCTCTTCCCAAATATATACAGACATTTTCTGGGACTCACTTATTTGACAACTAAGCCTTTCCTTTTCTCCAGCTGGATCAAATAATTTATATCTGCCTCTGTCACTCAAAACAAAAGCTTTCTGATGTCAGGGTATAGTGAACCACACCTTTTATCCCTCCCTACTCCATACCTTCTCTCAAAACGCAAACAATGTGCACATACCTATGCACACATGAGTACACACTCATATACACTCTTGTTTTCTGTCACATGTTCCCTATCTTAGTAAAGAGCATTATCATTCTCTCAGTTTTTCTTTACACCCAGTCCTTTAGGACACAACTTAGACATCACTTCTTCCAGAAAGCTCTCCTCAAACTATACCATCCCTCTGCAGCAACAGGTGCCCCTGCTTACTGCTCCAAGAAACCCTGTGCATCTCTGTCATGGGATTTATTAAACTGTTGTAGTAGCTGCTCATTTGTATCACCCACTAAATGATTTGTTCTTTGAGAGATACCAGATGCCTCATTGTTGTTCAAAACACATTTAATAAGTATTTGTTCAATGACTTGATTCATTCAACTAAGGATTAATTGAATCTGAGTAAAACAAAGCTAGAAAGGAAAACTTGTTGCAGCGTAACCACACTATGCCTCCTGACATCGTACTGAAATCACTTAGAGGCTATGTGCTATTTCAGGTCACCATGGCATATTATCTCTCCTTGGAGTGGGATAGTAGTTTTGGCTGTATTCTCAGGGGTTTGGTGTCTGGTCCATAAAAGTTTGGTGATGAGGCTAAGGGTTACATTAAGACTTGGGCTAGGGTGAGTTCTGGCTGAGACTAAGGCTTGGGCATTGGGTCAAGGATGAACATAGTGCTGGACTAAAAATGTAAATAAGTTTGGGGAAAGGAAGAGGCTAAGAATGAGGCTAAGGGGTACAGATCAGGACAGAGCTGAGGCTAAAGGATGGTCAAGGCTTAAGCTGATAATGGAATTGGAAATGGATCACAGAAGGAATGGGAGGCTGAGCTGGGTCTAAGACTATATTTGGAAACTGGGCTAGAGTTAGAGATGTAACTAGGGTTGGAATCTAGTTGGGGATGGGGCTTCCACTACATTAATCCCCAGTCCTTGCAGTATCTGGGGCCCTGAAGAGGTTCTCAGAAGTAAAGCTGGAGGCACACTGGGGGAAATCCACTACCATAAAGTACCTACTTCCTGAAAAGCATGTGAGGATATATCTGTGCCAAGAGATGGATGGATCTGCAGTATGTATCACTGTGGTGTCCAACCAGAACTTTGTCAAGAAGGAATATAGAAAATGGGTAATCCTGAAACTGTGTCCAGATAAGAATCCACTCCAAGTAGAGGTGAAAGAGTTGACCAAAGATGACAGTGGTGTCTATGTATGGGGGAAGGGCATGAACATAGACTGAGGCAAGACCCAGCAAGTCACCCTGAATGCTCATAGTGGTAGGTGCCCCACCTGACAGATGCTCATCTCACGCAGAAAAATATTTCACCAGGATATTTGGGACAACCACCAATAGTAACAAGCCCCCAGACTCTTAAGCTACTGCCATATTAGCCAGTCCAATAATAATTGGGTTTTGTATAGTTGAAACCTTATAAAGTCAATTAGCTTCATGGTCCACAGAACTTTCTACCCAGTCTGTAAGAAAGGTACAAGATATTGTATTATATCTATCCTAACAAGGGCATGAGGGGAGTAGGGATTTAGCTTGGGATGGGGGTGGGAGGGCTCCAAGAATGGAAGAAATTACAAGCAAAATGACTTAACTATCTTATCTAGTTGTTCCATGAGAATTATCAGGGATAAAATGATTGCTAAATTTCAAGTCACATTTATAGGCTTAACTTGTTACTTTAAAATCTAACCCTCCCCTTATTTCTCCTGAATCCCATCTTTCACCTTTTCTCTACCAGTTTCCTCACTATATGCAGCACTAATTCAATAGCCCAGAATCCCCATGGCCTAGAGATGTTGACTGTGTTACGATGAAAGGTAAATTCCCAGTCAGCTTCCTTTTCTGCTCCTCTTGGTGGACACGTCCCTCATCCCCTCATTATCATCCACATGAATTTGGCTGGCTTCAGTTATTCATAACAGTCCCTTTAGAGTGAACCAATGTAGTCCTCTTTCCTCCACTAGAGTATGAGCCAGTCTGGGGAGAGAAGACAATGCCCAAAACACCAAAACTGTTTCCTAAATTTCTACATATACAAATTCCCTCTGGTTTCATATGCCCGTACATGCCAGTTCTTCCAAATTCATAACCAAAGTTGAGTTAGTTCACCAAAAGCTAGGGTAGGAGAGGTGGGGAAGATGATGTGGCATTGTGAGAATGAAAAGGGGTATGTGTTCAGTACAAAAAGTGGTTGGCAGAGCAGATCTGAATATCAGATATATATTACCCTACCTTAGGAGAGAAGGGATCCCTGAGACTGGCTTTTTATGTCCTTCCAGGAATCTTATAGTCTGGACACTGTGTGCTAATTGCAGAACTAACACATCACCAGCAGGTGGCACCACAAGTAAGGAAATCTATTCTTCACTCAACCTAGGTCTTAAATTAAGTACAGAAACCCAGACAGTGCAAATGTTTCCAGCCAGAGGTCATCATATTTATTGCTCCCCATAGGGCTGGCATACAGTGATTTTTGACAATTATTTTTCCATAAAACAATTAATGATAGTTATACCGATGATACATTTACAGTTCTATATAATTTTCCTATTTTAAATGCATTTTGACCTGTAATTTCTTCCCTAACACCTACCCTATGAGACAGAAGCATCAATTTAATATTGTTATAATAGGGGATGCTACTGTGTGCCAAGAGGAATCATGTAAAATGAGCACATCTCATACTCGAAGTTGTAACCCATAGATGTGGGATGGAGAAGAACAGACAAGCACACAAATACAGCACAAGGAAGAGTGGGAATTGAATTGCAAGCAAGGTTTATTCCAAGCTCTTTTCAGGCCTGAAAAGTTAGGGAAGGCTTCCTGGAGGAAACAGAGCTTGAATCAAGTAGAGAGAGAATTTACTAGCTGTAGATGACATGCCAAGCAGCCTTCCAGGCCATGAGGATTGCAAAAACAAAATTAGTTCTGGTAGGAAAAGAGATGGTATTGTATGTTCAGAAAACGAGATGGTGCCCAGGCCTGCTAGAGTAAGTCTAGATGCTCACTTTTTCCTGATATTTCCTACAGTGACACCAGCTCAAAGGACCAAAGTCCCTCCAGCACTCTCCCTCTCCCGAACCACACCAACTTCTCACCACCTTCAAGTTCCAAAACATCTTCAGTAGCAGCTGCCAGGACTCCAATCCACCTACCATCTACCACAGCCTCAAAGACCTGCACTCAGGAGGCGCTGTTCATGCCCTAGACATCTAACTACAATCACCATACCTATCCTCACATAGAAGTACACACTCTCCAGCATCTAGAGTGGGCTAGAAACCAGACAAAGTATTTTAGAGTAAGGAGATCCACTGAAATCTTCCTGCAGTGCCCATTGAGATTCTTCTTGGCTTTGTCTCTAGAAGGCACTGAGAAATTCACTACCTTTGAGCATAGTACACTAACTCATTGGTTACATTAACCACAATACACTTGTCAATGCTTCGAAAGAAGATCCTGTAGAAGTGAGAACCCAATCTTTCAGTTAGTTCAGATCTATTGTGATAGAAAAGAACTAAATAATATTAACTACTTAACTATTGAAGTAACTTTCACGTGCCTCCTTTTAATATTTTAAAGTATTTTTTAAAGAGGAAGGAAGCAGGCAAGAATGAGGGCAAGTAAGCAGGCAGGCAGGCAGGAAGAGAACATTACTTGTTTGTTTAGTTGTTCCCCACCACGAACCCAGCAGTGGACAGGCTGTGAACCCAGGTCCTTTTTACATGTGTGGACTGCTCCTTCAAAGGCAGCTGACCAAACTGCCACTCCACTTATTTTAATAAAGGAAATTAAATATTGCATTTGTGGCTCACATCATTTCTTTGAGCACTGCACTAAAGCTGATGTAACCCAGGAAAGTGCTGCACCACTAGGTGGCAGCATCACAACAGACCCCAAAAAAACTATCATTATTGGAGTATTTTTGTTAGTGAAAAAAAGGACCTCTAACATCATTTACGCTTTATAGATGAGGAAATGAAGTCCATGAAAGCTAAGTGGTTTCAAGCAGAATGAAGACTGATAATTCCTAATTAAGTATAAGCGCCTACTAATGGAAAAATAATTCCAGTCAATTCAACCAGAGTTTTCTTAGTCTCCATGATGTGCCAGGCATTGCGCAATGTCATGAAGATGTGAAAAAAGGATGAAAACACACAATAATCAGATCTTACTAACTAGTTCAAGTCTGACTATGAGAAGGGTTGTTTAATGAGGACAGAGAGAAAAAATGATTATGGCTTGCTATGATTGGAGACTTCTGCAGTGGTCCTTTTAAGAAGTTAAGGTTTCAATATGCAGGAAAATGAAGGGAAGACATTTTAGATAGTGGACACACCATGAGAAAAGCATCCTCTTTTTCACAGTTGTTAAGATCTCATTTAATATTTGCAATATTGTAAGGAAACTGAGGTGCAGCAAGTTGGGAGGGGAGCAGACATTTACTGACTGTTGCCATATAACAGGTTCATTGAGTTTGTTTATAACCACTGTTCTGTTTCATCCAACAGCTCTGTTAAATAGGTTTTACTATACTTGTTTCCCAGGAAATGAGACTCAAAGAAGTTAGGGGACAGGTTCAAGATCACCTAGAGAGTTTTTTTTAAATCCAGATTTCCTGATTCCGTAGATATGGTTCTTTCAGGGGATGGGCGATCATTCTGTTCACTTAGGGACAAATCTGTGAGCCATCTCCAAAAACAAAAAGGCTACTCAAAAGTGCTTTCTTAAACCTGCCTTCCTTACAGACCCTTCTCTTCTCCTTTCCCGGACTCCTTTCTTCCTCAGAGTGGAAGGCCATGGATTTCACATCCTGATTGCAACTATCCTGGGTCTTATCCTGCTGGCACTTCGGGGGCTGGTGGTGAAAAGAGTCATTCAAAGGAGGAAGGGTGAACAACACAGCTGCCCAAAGAGGTCAGAGTATTCAGACTCCAGCTGGATTTTGCCCGGAAAGCTACGCAAGCTTTCGACAGTCTAAGGAATTGGGAACATGGGATGTGGTTAGTACAGAAAAGGAGACTAGGCTAGGCTGTGTGCCTCATACATTCTGCATACTTGTTCAGAATCTACACGCCAGATATTGCCAAGCATCAGAGAAGCAGGTCTTTAACTTAAAGACCTGATGAGAGAGAGA